>CAAKHD010002301.1:1042-20397 GCA_901007705.1 Fistularia tabacaria
TTTTCTTTCCCAAGCGGGCCCCCCGACCCCCGGTCAAATGAACCCTGGTACTTTCCTTTTTTAAAAGTCCCCCCCCCCCCCCCCCCACACACACACACACACACTCATAAAAGTGACACTTGCAAGATAAGCATCCCAGGTGGCGGGGAGGTCAGCGGACTCATCAGCGGGTCTGCGCCCGCGTGTTTTGTCTCTCCACGTTGCAATGCAATGCATCACGGGCCGCCTCATCGGGATGTAACACGTGCTCGTTCGCGGTGGTGGCGGAACGGGGAACCACGGGCTTTTCCCGGCAGAACCGGGAGGACGAGCGGATCCGAAAAAAAAGGGGGACGTGCACGTCCTTGCCCGCCGCTACAACCTCGTTAATCCACCGGGGTGGTGTGATTTATCGCCTGTCCGTCCTTCTCCCCGTTGGGGTAGCGCGCTCTCCCTGGGACGCCCTTCCCTCCAGAATTCCACCCCGTCTGTTCTCCGAGAAATAGATAAAAAAAAAAAAAAAAGGCATTAAAAAAAGGTGGAGCAGAGGGGATGATACGATGCGTTTGAGGTCGGACGGAGAGCCGGAGCGGCGATTAGATCATCGGGGTGGGGGCGGCGGGAAATATCATCCACCTGCCCCGAAGAAAGTGACCATGGCGGCGGACGGCGTTTAATTTTCGTCCTTTCAAGAACAAATGAAGTGCCTTGGAAGGCATCCAGGGCGCCTTCCTCCTCCTCCTCCTCCACCTCCGCCTCTTCCCCGCCGCCGCATTTGCTAATTGATTTTTAGCCAGGCACGACGTCAAGCAAAACATTACGCAACGAGGGCGGCGGGGCCGCCGAGGGCGCCCGCGGTCGTAGGTGGGGACACCTCCAATTAAATCCATTTCTTCCAGCGGGCTGTTTGGCGGCTGGAGTTAATTCTATTTAATTAAAGTCAATTGTGTAATTTATTTGTTTAAAAACAAAAAGAAAAAAAAAAAAACGCCACATGCCAGAGGACACGGCGAGGGTTTCTCCCCGAAATTCAAAATGGTGGAATCCTGCGAAAACACCAGACTTTACTGCCTTTATCTTCTCGCTGCTTACATGAACTCAGTCTGGAAACATCGTAACTAATCTCTAGCGCGACCCGCTTCTGTGAGCTAATAGCAGAGCTTGTTCGTGCACGGTGGCGCGGCAGTTAGCGCTGCTAGCGCTCATCAAGGAGGTTGATGGTTCGATTCCGACGGGGGGCCTTTCTGCGTGGAGTTTCCAGGTTCTCCGCGTGTCTGTACAGGGTTCCTCTGGGTTCTCCGGGTTCTACCCACACTCCGACCATCGTGCAGGGGGTTCACTGGAGACCCTAAACTACCCAGATGTGAATGAAAGTGAATGGTTGTAGAATGCGTGAATGAAAGAGTGTTTTGTTTTTTTTTTGTCTCGATATGCGGCCCTTTGATTGGCTGGTCTGGGGTGAACTCTGCCTGCAAGGATAAGCGGACAAACCATATTTTCTCTCCGAGCGCGTGACGCCGGGTCGGGGCTGGACCAGTAGCAGGGAGAGGAGGAGGCAGAGGAGGGGGTTGCAAACGGAGCGAGAAGGAAGATGAAGTGCTCCATGTCTTCAATCCGAACGCTGCTATCATCATCTGCTGTCATGGCCGCCCTGGGAGTCCGCCGTCCAGACCTGATGGACGGGGTCCTCAACAAATGAAAAGAGTCGCCCGGATCTGGAATGATCACAGTTGCTGCGAGGAGCGAGGAGGAGGAGGGAAATGAGTTTCCGGGGGGGGCGGCGCCATCGTGTCTGGACTCATCACACCTACGCATGCTTTTAGTAAATAGGCAGGAGGGAAGAGCGGAGCGGCGGGCGGAGGCAGAGGAGCCGAGATGATGAAATGAAAAGGACGGAGGAGCGAGGCCGAGGAGGATGAGCGGCTCCGGCGTTTAGCCGACATTCCTGGATCCGGCTGACGCTCCGAACCCAGGCTCGTCCATGATGCCGTCAGAACCGAGTCAGTGGCCCCTTTTCTCCCTTCAGGAACATTTTTCAGGTCCAAGAACTTTTCAGGTGCGGGGACATTTTTTGGGTACGGCACAACCAGGAATGATGCACCTTCTGTTCCCGGAACAATTTTAGCTCCGCCTCTGAGGCGGGGTCTTTTTCTGGTTCCACAGCAACTCGTGACGGGAGCTCATAATCCGCTCCCGTGAGCAGATACTCCTTGCAGGCTTCAGTGAGCCATTTTTAAATACTATTGCAGTCACTCGTCAGCTGTTTCCTTGTGACAAAATGGACAGCAAAGAGGTCCGAGCTCCTCTGGCTTGCTACGCCGCAGAGGCCTGTCCAAGGCTCACACCGCTCTTCAGTGCAGGGAGGAAATAAAAACACTTCTACCCATCTGATCGTCCATGGTTATTATTCTGAGCCCTGCAGAACGTGGACGCGAAGCAGGTTAGCTCTCCGTGTTTTCTCTGAGTGTAGCTCTTAAGGTGCATACAACGCTCGTTCCTGCCGTGGTCCCTTACTGCCTGTGGGAAACCGAAGGGTTCCCCCGGAGGAGGCCAGTCCCTGGGACCCAAGCCGAGCTGGCCACTTCTGAACTTTGTTCTTAGAAGAACCCGAAGAGACGGGAGAGGAAAGAGGACGCCGTTCGGGAGGAGAAGAGCGTCGACGCCCGAGCCGAGCTAATCCGTCAAGCGTTCGACGGCGATCCTTTGAATCGTTCGTGTAAATTCAGCTTCCGTGTGAAACAACAGGAACAATAAAACGGCAGACAGGAAACCAGAGAAGATCCCAGATTGATGAACCCTCGGGTTCCAGCGCTCCTCGCCTGCCGGTGAGATTAAGGCTTCGTTGCCGGAGACAAATGTGATTTCATTAGCCCATCCCGTTTTCCTTCGAATTAATTCATGGGACGGGCCGACAGCCGTTTGAACCACGGTGCCTCAAACTCCGTCGGCGCCACGGCAACCCCACAAGTTTAGCCTTTAATGCATCTCCAAGAGATACAGCTCTGCGGAGTTTCCTCCAAACAACTTGGAAGGGAAATTCGGAAGAAAAATCGCCGTGGATTCAGACAGCGTGCTGATGTTGGCAGTTTTCCCTTCTCGCCGGGAGCTCTGTCTCCGCTCCTTTCCTCCGTGTCTGCTCCTCTCAGCCAGCCTCCGTCAGAGTCTGACATGTCTCTCATTGTCTTTCGGATTACGTTTCGCCGAAAGCGGATCCCCGGGCTCATTGTTCGGTCTGATTACTCCAGAGTTCGGAAAAGCCCGAGCGTTTTCGCTACCGCCGCCAACTTTCCCTCCGGGTTTTCATGAGAACGGACGTGCGTTAAACAGTCGGCGGGTATCTCTCGGGTGTCAACTTAAGACGAGGAAAGTGCACGCCAGGATATTTTCGGATTCGATGTTCCGAAGTTAATCCGAAAACATCGTTGTGCCGGACGCGTACGGTTTAAACATTCACGCGAGACTCGGTTCTTCGGGGAAACTCATCGGTGTGACTGATTGTCCAAACTGATCAACTTCACCCCGGCAGAAGGGAGGAAGAGCCAGCAAACACGACGTGAGCTTGTTGAAGTTAGCGCCGACTAAGTTTGAAAGCTAACTGCTAACGTGAACGTAGCGTCCCGACCGACAACTTACCTCGGCTGAAGTAAATCCGAAACAACGTTGTCCTGGCTGTGCGCGGTTTGAATATCCACGCGAGATCTGGAACTTTGGGGAAACTCATCGGTATGACTGATCGCCCAATGTGATTGACCTCAGCCCGACAGAAGGTAGAAAGTGCTAGCGAACGTGACACAAGCCCATCGAAGTTAACACTGAATCAGCTGGATAGCTAACTGCGAATGTTAGCTCAGCATCCTGACATCATACCGCGAGAAAATGACAGAAACCGAACTCCATAGATTCTTTTTCCTTCGTTTAATTCAATCCGCCGTCCTCCTGCCGGACCACGGGGTACCGACAGGTGCGAGCGCGACACTGGTGCGCCGCCACGGCCCTCCGGCGAAGCGCCGTGGCAGCCAGCCGAATAGAGACATTGCCAGGGCCTATTAGCACAGATGGTTGTCATATGTATGCAAATATGGAGCAAAGTGAATCAGGTAACCCCATCAGCACCACCTGTCTGGAACACACAACGGCAACGCCACCCCCTCCCCGCCCCCCCCACTCTCGCATCCACAAACACAACCTCACACACACACATAAAGAGCTAGCAACACTTCAAATCCCCGCGGACCGGCCCGCCTGTCCGCAGATGTATATTAATTACGGTAAATGCATTAATCATCATTTTCTCCTCTTTGAAGCTGCAGAGGCGCGATGCTGGGCGAGCGAAAGAAAAATGGCGTGGAGGACGGCGAGGGGTCTTTTGTTGTGGGGTGTTAAGAGAGGGTTTTGTGGCCAAGGAGCATCACTCCCGAGGGAGTTGGCATACTGCCCTTTGTGTGTGTGTGTGTGTGTGTGTGTGTGTGTGTGTGTGCTGTATCTGAAGGTTTTTCCAACAAATGGGCGATTTTAGCCTTCGCCTTAAATCCACTCTCGTCTCGAATTGCAAGTTGAACGGCGATTGAGCGTCGGCGGTCGGAAGAGCTCTGGCCTCCTCATCCTCGCCGCGCCGTCTTAATGCCCCATGACTCCAGACGTTCAATCACTCTCTTGGCAAAAAAAAAAACAGCTAGCTTAAGCTACGACCGCAAACGGCGACACAAAAGCAATGTCACACTCGCAGATGGTGAGTCGGGAGGCTCAC
The DNA here is from genome assembly GCA_901007705.1 of Fistularia tabacaria. Classification (NCBI taxonomy): domain Eukaryota; kingdom Metazoa; phylum Chordata; class Actinopteri; order Syngnathiformes; family Fistulariidae; genus Fistularia; species Fistularia tabacaria. Next base: position 5,769 of record CAAKHD010002301.1, read on the forward strand.
TTCCTGTTTCCATCTCTCGACGCCGGCTATCTGTGACTTCCTTCTGATGGTTCTCGCGTCAGCTTTTGGAGAAGCTATACCTCAGCCTGTTTTTTTTTTTACATCGCAGCACGCTCCAACTAAGGTTAACCGTTTTGTTAGCAAAGAGTGGCGTCAGTTAGCCGAGACACCCGAAGCAAAACAAACCGAGGTAGTTTCTGATCGCGCAGAAATCACAGCCTGCTAGCATGTTTTGTTTATCTAAACAGTAAACTTGAAAATGTCAATTTGGAGAGTAGCTCCATGCTAGTAGGCAGCAGCTTTCACGTCAGCCTCTTCATCTTTGCGCTCCTTCGTCTGTTCACTCACCCGCTCCCACCGCAAAGTTTTCGCACAGCCAGCGGATGCCGAAGCACAATATATAGCCTGTGGTTCCCAATATTCCATCTCAGTAAGCGGCGCATCTTTAATTCCGGATGACTGTTAGTCTTTTGCCTTTTTCTATTCCTTTGCATTCCTGCCTTTTTTTATGGATGCCGTTCTGAAGGCCTTCACATGCTCCACAAGAAGCGAGAACTTTGTCCCCGTCGCCCTGGCCGTGATCCGGGAACTCGGAGGACTCATTCTCCGGGGTTGAAGATGCTGTCTTCCTCTGTTTTCCCGGTGTTGAAGGAGCACGCCTCTCACCAGGTTTTACAGGGATGGATGGTTTAGAGCGGCGACCCCTAACCTTTTTTTTTTTTTCTTTTACCACGGACCAGTTTTACGCAAGAAAACGTTTCCGTGGACCGATTACAGTCGCGGGGGTTCAAATATTAAAAACTTTTGTCAGTTCACAGTATTTAATCTGAATACAATGATCACGCTTTATATGAGGCAAATACAATAATTTTGCACTATAATATCAATTCACCAGAATGTAGAGTCAGTGGGAGTCCTGGGCTTGTTTCCCCGCTCCTAGTCTGTCCCATCTGGGGGTGATTGGAGACAGTGACACTCGAATTGTGTTACGTATATCCAGTGTACTCTGTTAAATGCAGCTTTCATGTTGCTGGCAGTCTGCGACGCTTCTGCGGTCTCATCGTTTGCTCGTTTCCTCCCGAAAAAGCTCTCCGGCGACTTTCTGGCTCATTTTTTTTCAAGGGCTAGCTTGTGGTAGCTGATGTGTGAAATGGTGCGACGGAGTTAAGTGCGGCAGGAAGGCGAAGGAACAATCGTTTGTCAAAATAAGATCCGGAGGGTTCGATTAGAAAACTATCATTTTTACCTAGAAAGGTTTTCTTTGCGGACCGGTACCAGAGACCGGGGGTTGGGACCTCTGGTTTAGAGGATGAAAGTTTGAAAGGATGAAATATAAAAATCCGGTAAGGTGTAAAAATACATGCAAATGTCCACTACTTCTTGGAAAGAGGTTCCTTGAAAGTTGTATGCAGAAATTTATCTTTACAGATAAAGAAGACCGGTGAGGAAATCCATCCCAGCACCGATCACCTCGCCGACGCCGACGCGATAGTTTCGCTCCGCCGCGCTGTCTGACATTGTTGTCATTTAGGTCAGATACCCACAATGCTTATGTCCTGACTTGTGCCGCAGCGCATAACGAATCACTACGATGCTCCGCGGTTGTGTTTACTTTGCTGCGCTTGTCAAAACGAACCGTTCACATCACGACATCAATGTCGAAACATCTCGAAAGCACGTTTCAAACCAGGATCCCTTTCCTTCTTTTTTTGGGGGGCCGTTTGGACTTCGTTCCTTTTCTGTTCCGCTCTCTCCCTCTCTCTTTCCCGCATCCGCCAAAAACCCCACCTCTCCAGAGATCTCACCAGGCAATCAGGACATCGTGTGTGTGATGGGATGTCGGGGATGGAATCAGCCCTTAACCACCGAGTTACCACCCATTATAATGGCCGCATTGAAGAGGACCACCCGACGGATGAGTCACCCTGCTATTACAGCCCTACGTGGAGGTCTCATTACCGACGGCGGCGTGTTTCCCCAGCGCACCCCTGCCACGCCGCTCTTCGATCGCTAGTCCTGCGTCCGTCCACTTTCTCTTTTGAACGAGTCGGTCGGAGGGTATTAAAGCACGCAAATCCCCGTCTCACGCGGCTGACCGTTCTGTGATCGGCGACATGATTCGGATCCCGCCGGGGAAATCCTGAGACAGGAGGGAATCGGTGCAGGGACTCTACGATGAGTACCTGCAAACACGCACGGTCGAGAAAAAAGCTGCATATTTTGTCCTGCGGCCGCTCGGAACAGCACGCCGCTGTGGAAAGCGGCTCCTCTGGCCAAATAACACAATTATGGCCTTATTATTACAAATGGCCCCATTAGGAGCATAATTGTCTCAATTTTTCCGTTTTATTCTGTGACAGATTATTGTTTCGCCGGCGTCTCTCCTCACGCTGCCATCTTGGCCGGGCGGCTGAATAAATATCTGACTTCAGTCAGAGTCGGGGGAAAAAAAAGCCGAGAGAAAAATGCGCTGCTCCGCCGAGTGTCCTATTTTCTCCCCTCCCTTTTCGCAAAGTATATTTACATCACCGAGGCGCTTCACGACAGGAGATCAATGGCGCCGCTTCTGTCGGGAGATCTGTCATTTACAGACGTCGGATTTCACGCCCTGATTTATGAGCCGTTTTTTTTTTTTCTTTCTTTTTTTTTAAAATCTTTTTTATCTTTTCCTTCTCACTCCCTTCCTCTTCCCTGGAGAGACCGATGCACCTGGAGCCATCTCGACCCAGCTTCTCTCGGTAAAAAGAAGAACCACATATATATATATATATTCTTTACATGTCTATCCTTTTCCTGTCCTGTCTTGTATATTCGGCTAATTTATTATATAAAATCATTTTTTAACATGTATGGTGTTTCTTTAAGTGACTCCCATACCTATTTCGATATGTATGAATATGTACTGTAGTGCAGTATGAATATGTAGTATGTGGGACAGCACGGTGGCGCTTGCGCCCCGGAGCCAGTAGGTCCCCGGTTCGATTCCGACAAGGGGGCGGCCATTCTATGTGAGTTTGCCGTGTTCTCCGCGTGTCCGCTTGGGTTTCCTCCGGGTTCTCCAGTTTCCCCCCGCAGTCCAGAAACATGCAGGAGGCTCAACGGAGACCCTAAATACCCCAGACGTGTGAATGACTGAACGGCTGTATGTCTCTATGACGGGTGCATGTCTCTATATCTGGCCCTGCTATCGATCCAGGGTGAACCCCGTCTCTCGCCCAATGACAGCCCAGACAAGCTGTAAAATGAATGAATGGATGCTTCTGGTGCTGCTGCCCTTATTTCCCACCTTTGGGATCCACCCATCCATCTCCCCTCCTTATTTTCCCCCGCTGGAGGCGGCCGGGGAACGCGAAAGTGGTCTGATGAATAAGTCTTTGTGTTTGAAGGCTCTCAGTCGGGGGCCGAGCCTCTAAAACAGCTCTGAGGCGCCTGAACCTTCCCCGACGCCGGGTGATCCAATAGGGGCACGGAAACTCACTCCTATACATATTTCACCTCGCTTTGGAACGGCTGCTCGACGCTCCGCGAACCCCTCCTCGGAGCAGCCGTTTACTCCAAATGCACGTGAGTTGCGCCTCACTCGCGTGGTAAACACCGGCCTTCGCCTGGATCCTCCCCGCCGTTCCTCCGCAGCGGGAGCCGAGCACGAAGTCTCCCCTAAGTGTTCCGCCGTCGGCGAGCCAATCAAGACACTGCCTTGCGACACCATCAGATTAAAAAAGAAAAAAACATCAATGCATTGCTTTCGTTGCGCTAATCTGGTGTGAATGGTCTCCTCCCGCTATTTATTTCATCCGTTTCCAAAAACGCGGCGCTGGCGTCTGACAGCGGCCTGCAAGAGGATTGATAAGTTATTCATCAAAGGCTGAAGGAACTCGAAAATTTGCTGATAAAAAGGGGAGAAAAAAAAAGAAAACGCTGCCCGATGCAATATTTACCAGCGTCTTGAGCACGGGATGCAACAGTGATGCAACTGTCAGAAACACCCAGCACAAATAAGTCCGCCCCGGCCGCCGTGAGCCGCGCGAACCCGCCACGTCGCTAAGAGGTCGTGCTTTCGGGGGGTTAAGTTTGCGGGAATGTTCCGGATGGCCACACCTGGCAAACACACGCCGGCGACGTGATTAATCGGGTGTGTTATGAGTGTTTGACGCCGCCGGGGCCCCACTCGGATTACAAAACGCGGCTCGGCGCGGGTTATCTCCGGCCCCGGACATCCATCATTCACCCCGCGCCGAAAAATCGACCTCTATTTTACTCATATGGGTCCCCTCCAGGAGACAAGGGAGCGCATTGTTGGGATGCCTGCGTAATCTGCATTTTATCCACTCCCCTTCTGGCTTATCCACAGGCGGAGTGTCGGATGGTGGAGGTTGAAAACAAATCCACCACCATTATTACACCGTCGCTATTCCGCATTTTCCACGCTAGCCGGGCTGCTAGAATCGCGAGGCGTCCCGCGTCCCGCGGCCCCGATGAAACCAGTAGCGCAGACGCGGCACGAGCTCATCTGGTGGACTTTCCAAGGCCTCGTCCGGTATTCGTCAAAATCGCCGTGGCAGTTGTTTGGCAGCGAGGAGCGCCATCGGGCTCTGATTAGCGCCGTATCTCTGGGTGGGAGTTCCTCAGAGCTCCGTTCGAGGCCAAGGCCGACGGGGAGAGAAAGTTGTAAATGACGCCATCGCTTATAACACTCCGAACGATTGTGTTCTGTCGCTAGTTACCATAGTAACCATTCACTGAGGGTTACAACGTTGCTGTCTCTTCGCTATTACTTGCCCGACTTCAGGCACGGTAAACACTCCTCTTTGTTTAAAATTAGAATAAACTGTTCTCCTTATCGTTCTCTGCGCTCATTTTCGAATCCTCCCTTCTATTGTTTGACGGGTAACTATTAAACCGCGATGGACGCCGGGTCTCAAAGTCCAAAAAGGTCCAGGCCGTAAACCGCTTCCACCGCTTCGCTAAAGCAAACATGCCAGGGATTGACGACGCGGCCAGGTGTTTGCAGAAAAACAAAACAAACCCTCCAGAGAGGCCGTGTCCACACACACACACACACACACACACACACACACACACACACACCCGCAAGGTAAACCTCGGCGAGGGGAAATGAACCGGAGTTTGACTCCTCCGCTCGGAATGAGACGACCAGGAGAAAAAGTCCAGACAAAGCAAAGGCCGAACGCTTTCCGACGACATTGAAAGTTGACACTCCGGACGGGGGAGGACCAAAATAGGGACGTCGGCCAAACCGGCCCTCCCGACCGGTCGGTCGCTGTTGTATCAGCCCCGTCCACTTCCTGTTTGGTCAAAATGAGTCGGTCAATATCCTCCCCCGGGGGACGTTTCGTGAAAGTCACCCCGGTGCACCCGATGGACATCAAACAGCTGAGATAAGAGTTCCTGGACGACGCGTGTGGAGGAATGGACCTAAGCCGGCCTCACTGGGCAACACCATCGCGGCACAACTGGTTTGTCTGCACGGTTCCGAATTAACTCCATCAAAAGCCGCTTTCCGAGAGAAAAGTTCAGTTCTATCCAATTTAGTTTGTTAGTTTAGTCTTTATTTGAAAGGACAATGCATAGAGACATGAAGCTCAGAGACAGAGATGTTCTACACCGGATTATACCAACACAGCTAGTTTCCATCTGCAGTCCCTGGTCACATGAATAAAATATACAATAACATGCAATCCAAATACAATATACTATATATGTGTGTAATAGCAATGCAATCAAATTCAGAACACTCAGTAAATATCCTCTCGAGAACACTGACCCACACACGCAGCGTCATACCTACACATTACAACCACACCGCTCATTTACAGCATCACACATAAACAATAGTTCCAGGAACTAGCCTCCTCCTGGACGACCTTTTAGCTTTGCTTTCCCACAGGCAGTAGGGGACCATGCTAGGGTAGCCGGTGGTGTGCACCTTCAGCACCTCACTCAAAAACAAAAACCACCGTGAAGAAGAGGAAGACGGCACTTACGCCCCGGAGAGCGAAGCTGCCTCTGCAGATAATGAGTCCGAGTCTTTTCTTCTCCCCCGTGTGAAGAACCCCATCGTTGGCCACCCCAGACTTATTTTGCCTAAAATGTTGATGTTCCTCTGCGAGCCCCGGAAACCCCCGGGAGGGGGAGCAGGCCAGAAGAGCTCGGGCCGCTTTTTGGCTCCACGTCATGGTGCTTCTGACCATTTTGTTGCAAGAAAATAGCGGACCAATGAGCAAAAAAAAAAAATAGTAGATAAATCATTATTTTCGAAATCTTTTCGTGGCGACCGGACCTGAGTTTCTTCACTTGAAGACGTTTCACCCCTCATCCGAGAGGCAAGAATTCTCCATGACCTGGATGACTGAGAGCCTCCGCAGACATAAATAAATAATAACAATAAAAAATAATGATCAAAATAGTTTAAAATAATGGCGGTCTGCAGTCTGCTAGATCAGTGGTCCCCAACCCCCCCCCGGCCAGGTCAACTGGTACGGGGCCACACACAAAGAATGCATAACTTACATTATTTCCATTTCATTTATTATCTGACGTTTCATTTTGGGAAATCACCGGATTCTCTCCGCCACATCTGTCTGTGACTCACTGTTGACGCATGTCAAGATGCTTTGCCTCGGTCACGTGTCTTAACAACACCCGCTACTTTCTTAAAGGGGCTGCGCCGCCCAGTGACACATAGTTCATTACCGCTAAAATGAAAGCACCAAGCTAGCAAAATGAACAAACAGCAACCGAAACAAAATGACGGTGCGGACTGGACACAAGCAACACACTTTGGGTGTCATTGTCTCCCAAACAAGCTCAGGGCTCCTACTGATTTCACGTTACAGTGAGTTGTATTTGCCGTGCACTTTATATTTGTTCTTGTGGTTGATCTTGTGTTGAAGGCATGTTTAACCTTGACCATTACGACCGGAGAGTGCGGGGCTCGGAGGCCGTTGCTCACGAGGACGCTGCTCATAAAGCTGCATGCACAGTGGATTCACGATAATTATCATATTTGGAAAATACCAGGTTTTATGCCGGTCGTATCATTTTATTTTGTTGTGTTTATCCGCACACCTTCAAGGCCGGTCCTTGAAAATATTGTCTGACATTAAACCGGTCCACGGCGCCAGAAAAGGTCGGGGAGCACTGTGCTCCATGCTGTGAAAAATGGGCGTGGCTTATCAGCGTGGCTCGAGTTCCACCAATCGCAAAGCGCCTACGTCACCCGAGTTCCCATGGTAACATAAAAAAGACCCTGCCGCGGCGTAGGAGCTCGGGTCCACGGTCCCGGTTCCTCTGCCGTCCCAGAGCTCATAGAAAAAAGCCTCGTTCCAGAAAAGATTCTAGGAACTGCGAAAAGTTGTCTGTGTTAAAAAAGTCGCCTGTTCCGTTTAGCGCTTAGCAGCATCCGGTTTTCGTGTCAAAGGCCGGCGTTATACACCTGGGTATTTTCATCCAGCGAGCGTTAATGCAGCTCTGGTTGGACGCAGAGGCCGACTCTCCTCCTCCACACCCGTGAAGACTGATGTTGGGAGGAAAAGAATCCCCTCGGCAGTGCTGCGCCGGTATCTCGCTCAGCCAGACGGCGGTATTTAAAGCCCCGGAAGACGCCGAGTGCGACTCCTCGCGCGCCAGCCGAGCCACGTGTCTTTCCGAGCGCGCTCGAGTACCCAGAATCCCCTTTTAAGGAAAAGGAATTGTTTCCTCGAGTCGGATTTTCGCTCTTAATTCACGTCGCGGCGGCCAATTATTGACAAGCCATTTAACGCGGCGGCCCGTCAGCCCGTCAGCCCGCCGCGGCCTGTTGTCTTTGTAATGAAAAATGACAATCGCGCGCATCCCTTGATTGATTAGTGCACGCAATTACTGTCTGGGGCCGCCGAAGTGCATGAAAAACAGCTCGCCGCCGCAGCTCCGGCACGCCACTCCCGCCTGACATTTTAATCTGCCCGCAGATTAATGGGACACCGGCGGAGTGGAGAGAATATCCCGCCATCGATTTTTTTTTTTTTTTTTTCCTTGATGAATCAAACGACTCTGTTTTAGTGACAGGTTTACCGTATACATGCAGGCAGGTTTGCCACTTTCTGTGGGAGTGTGTGTGTGTGTGTGTGTGTGTGTGTGAGAGACAGAGAGAGAGAGAGAGAGAGTTGCTGGAGTGAATGAATGATTGTCTCGGTATGATGGAGTGTGCGAGTGAATGTATGTGTGTGTGTGTGTGTGTGTGTGTGTGTGTGTGCGTGCATATCGGTGAGGTTATTCCAGGAAATGTCGCGCGGCGCCATTCCACAATCAGGTGAAGACATTTTTCCAAATGTTGCGAGGCGTAACGCAACTCGTATCGCTCTCATTAGCATCCCTCTTCAATTTGATGTTTTTTGGGGGCGAAAAAAATAAAATAAATAAATACAGCCCCGTTTGGAAATGAAAAAACACAAAATCTCATAAATCGCGGGGAAAAGTAAGGAAATGGAAAAGTCTTTGTATCAATAAAAGTGAAAATGAGATTCAGCGGGGCGGAAACGGACTCGGGATTGATGATGAAAACAAACGACGTCACCTCTGCCGCCGCACTCCAGATGCAACCAAAAAAAAATTTCAATTAATTGGCCGAAAATAAAAAGATTTCAGGCGACGGATGAGCGGATTCCCTCGAATGGATTCCTTTGCGGCGGGAATTTTATTTCCCGACAGCCGTTCGCGCTTCCCCCACTCGCAGCAAGAACGAATGGTGTCTGCGTGGGGTTCCTCCGGGTCACCCAGGTTCCTCCCACAGTCCAAAAACACGCAGGCGGTTCATTGGAAACTCCCCAGATGTGTGAACGAGAGGGTGAACGGTCGTACGTCTCTCTGCGCGGCCCGGTGATAGAATGAGGACCGGTCCGGGGTGAACCCCAACCTCGCCCAACGACAGCTGGGGTAACCTCCCCCCCTGCGACCCTGGGTGAAGGACAAGCGGCATGGAGAACGAATGAATGGATGAAAAAAAGAACAAGCGCCACCGACTGTTTCATCTGATTAACCCACTCCTGATTTTATGTTGAAACGGCAAAACTTTGCGACCCGTCTTGCACTTCTGACGGTTCGTGTTGCTCGGGTCCGAGTCCTTGACCCCCTTGGTGTGGGTGAGGAGAAACAAACTGAGATCTTCCCCAGCCTTCCGGACGTTTCTCCGCGGTGGAAAGAGTCTCATCCAAACCGTCCCGACCCGTCAGTCAGGCCTGAACCATTAGCGTTTCACATGTCGGCTGAGACGCAGGTGCATTTGGTCAAAACAAGAACGCCGATCGTCGAGGAAATGGACGCCATCTGTTTTCCCTCCTGCAAAGGTTTGTTTTTTTCCCTCTGATTTCTATTGGCCCCTCAGTCACTCCCACCCCCAAACCTTGTTTTCTTTACAGCCGTAACGTCTGGGTTTCGAAATGGCGTCGGACGTGCCAGCTTTAAAAAAAGACAGAGAAGGGTGGAAAGAAAAAAAGGGGGAGAGGATAAAGAGCTGCTCCTCAAGCAGAGCTGATTTACAACCCAGCTTTAATTGGGTTGTAAAATCAAATCTAGCGTTGTTTGAGGAAGGCGAAGACGCCCCACCACCTCCACCAGCGGCGTGTTTACAGGAAGCAGTCAAGGACACGGGTGAGAGAAAGTGAGATAGGCAGGGAGGAGGAGGTAAAGTGATAGTGGGGGAAGCATGAAGATAAAGGGCTTGTTAGTGGAGGGCGACGGAGGGGAGGATGAAGAGGAGAGGAAGAGGAGAAAGTTGAAGCCATTGGCCGTCGGTCTGAGTCTGTGGCACCTCACTTTGATTCACAAACACTTTGGAGTTATTTCATCCCATCCGCCCTGATCATGGAAACCACAGAGGGGTTCTGACCTCTGTGTGTGTGTGTGTGTGTGTGTGTGTGTGTGTGAACTTTTGCTGTTACAAGAACCTTTCCAGGACCTAAACCGGTTCCTCATGCATCGGGCCGGCAGAGGAACCGGGACCTCGGTTCCGAGAGCCATTTCAGCTGCGACGCCCAGGCAGCCTCTTTTTACGTTAGCATTGTTTTTTTTTTAGAAATTTAGAGCCATTTTTTTTAAAAAGCATCCCGGTCATTGGTCAGCAGGGAGAACGCAAAAAGGAGGGAGTTTTTAAAATCCCGTTCCACCGCTGTCACAGCGGTTCTGAGCTGCCTCCGATATTACGACCAATCAGCGCGCAGTGGTGCTCCGTGGGGAACCGCCCCTTTTTGGGACTATTTTCCCTCAGGTTGAAATCGCCCCGAGTCCTTTCACAGACTCTCGTGTCGAGTCCAGACACAGACACTTCCATCCCTTCCCCATGGGTTCCAGGAGGGCTTGCGTCAGCACGGATCCTGCTCAGGCTTCCACATATGTACTTCTGTCACACAAACAAAAGTCAGGCTTCTCTCTTCACGTTCGGAGATGTTTGAAGGTCATCCCGGTCAGTCCACTGTGATCACTGGAGATAATTTCACTCATGAACAATCTTCCTTGCAGCTGATGAAGCGAGAGGGAACAGCTTTGTGTTTATCTCACCACCTATTGGTTACATGTTTCATTGCTATGTCATTTTGACAAGACAAATGTAAATTGTGACAATTGTCTCGTCCCCTGTTCATCGATCTATATTTCAAGGGGTCACCTTCGTCATGATTGCAGAAGTTCACCCCCGTGACGATTTCTTCGGGAGCCGCCGCTGCTGCTCAGCTGTTTTCTTACGACAAAAATACAGAAGCATCAAGAAACGGAGCTCTCCTGGCCGGCTATGCCACGGACGGGTTTCCAGGGCTTGTGGAGGAGCACCAACATTTTGGTCAAAGTAAGTGCGGCGTAAGCTAACGGCGGGGTTCTTCACACGGCAGCCCAGGGAGGAAATAGAAACACTTCAACCCATCTGATGGTCCACGGTTAGGATTCCCGCCATGCAGAACATGGATGCCGAGGCAGCTTCATTCTCCGTGTTGTCCGTGTCGTCTTCATCTTCGTCTTCGTTGGCTTGTTTTTGAGTTTGGTGCTGAGCGTGGACGTCACACCGGTCCTTCCTGGCCGTGAGAACGCTAAGATTAGAAATGTTCTGAGCACACAGATCCCGTGTTGACCCCTTCACGTGTGGGCTTACAACCCCAAAATCTTCGCCATCTTCCGGAGCCATCCGCAAAACACAAACACCGCCTGCCTGAGCTCAGTTCGAGCTCCGCGCGGGGCGACAAAAGCTGAGGGGATTTGAGGATTTCGCCGGCGACGAGGGGCTAATTTGTGCGCGATTTAGAAAACACACAGCGTAAAGACTCCTGGAGTCGGGGGATTGGAAGGGTGGAGGGCTGCGGAGTGGGGGGGTGGAGACAACCAACCTGCACTAATGCACTCAAAGATGCCATTACTGAAATTCATTAGGGACGATCGCCATGATGGAACCCCCCCCCCCCGCAGACGCCCGGCGGCTCTTTGTGATTTCTGTTAACACGCAGAAAGTAGATTAAGGTAAATATTTGTCTTGGTCTGATCCCGGAATCATTAAAACGTCGTTAGAGACGAGGGGCCTATTGGAAATCGATGAGGGGCCCATCGCTCATCGGGAGCGGCGCTCGTGCTCGGAGCATCCAGACATCCCCTAATGCCCCCGCTGAACTCCTGAACCCGCATTCATCCGATTCCACGCAATCCAAAATATCAACCCTCCCCCGCACGATCATTCACTGATGCGGCAGACTGTTATTATTTCTATCACCGTTACGAGTCCCTCGACTCGAAAAGAGCATTGAGGAGCGGTGAGGTGTGAAAAAATAAAATTTGAATAGGATTTGACGTCCATTAGATTCCTCAGTAAAACACCCGCGGCCTAAACGCAAACGTCGGTAAGGTCCAAATGTCGTCGCCCAATCACATTGTCTGTTGTTGAAGCGATGCAGAGATGCTTTATCTGCTCGAGATGCGAACCGCTTGTTCGCCATCGTCGGATGAAAAGCAAACCCGGCTCTGGCCCTTTCTGGTTTTCCAGAGGGAGCTGCAATGGGCGCCACAGGTGGGGTTTGATACCTGAGTGAGTGGAAGGACATAGCATCAGGGCTAGGCTAATTGCTGGTCACGGGATTAGAAGTGTGGCTTGCGGCCTTCTTTTGACGCAAAAGTCAGACTAAATACGTCTGCTTCCGGTTTTCGGTTATTTTCATACTTTTTTCCCCTCCAACTTGCGATGCTAGCTCCCCTCTGGCGTTCGGGCTGGTTAAAAAATACCTCAGTCAGATTTTGTTTCGTTTTTTTTTTCCCGGAACAATGCACTTCCAGAGCGGGAGCCAACTTTGGGTCCGGTATCAGAAATATTTAGAATTTCTGAGATGGTTTATTTCTTTACCCAAGCCGAGGCGAGGGGACAACGTGATCCGTGGTGAGAGTCAGATGGAGGAGAAACGAGGCAGGCGGAGGTACGGGCCGCAGAGGAGAGGAACGAAGGTGGAATGGCGAGGCTACAAGAAGGTGGTGGTTGTTTGGATCAACAGTCCAGAGCAGGGGTCGGGAACCTTGATGAAAAGCACATATCTTAAAATACATTTCTGTGACAGCCACAAATATTTTATTTTATTAAAGTCTCTTAATGTATTCTTTTTAATTACATTGTAATACCGGAGTTGACTAATACTGCTGCATGGTTTTGCTGATGGCTTCATGCAGGCGTTGAGGCTTTCATCGTTAAATGTGATCGTAGGTTGGTCTTGATGTTATTTAGACCCAAACATGGTCAATACGCAATACTCACACAGAATGTTTTAGCATACTCGCCATCTGCCGATGGCTTTCCGTTCTTCGCTATTGCTAAAGAACCGGTAAAGCTAGCTGACTTCCAGTCGCCTTATCGGGTCCAAACACGGAGTTGCTGCTGACTGGCTTGCACTCTGCATAGAAGCTCTTGACATGTTTCCTGCCTGCTGTCCCCCACCGGATGTTTCCAAGCAAAGGTGGCGCGGCGTGTCTGGAAGAGTCGCTTTATTTTTGACCCTTTTATTGATTACATTTTATCAGCGCATCTTAGACACACCGCAGGACTTGCTCAAAGGCCAATTCCTCTGTCCATTCCTGTTGAAACACTACGATACTCGTCATCTTTTTTTTTTCTTCTCGCCATCCTCATAGTCAGAAGGGTTTGCGCTGCATAAATGAGCTAGCTGACTATTTGTTTTTGAAGGAGGAGTTTACTTCTTGACATCAAAACGACTTGATCAGGCAGCCGCATTATCCAATAAAAACAAGAGTTTTGAAGTCGGACCCTCCCGCACCCTGATTGGGATTGGCTCCAGCCATCCGCAACCCTGAAGAGGTGAAATCTAAAATAAATGTATGGATCCGAGCAAAATTATTTATCGCGCTAAGAAATGTCAGCTAAGACTGATCTGCGAGCAGTGATCAAAAGAGCCAAAGGTTCCTGACTCCTGGTCCAGAGGAAGAGAGAGCATGGAGAAGAGGTGGAGAAAGGGACGCAGGCAGGTTGGAATGGGTGGAGGAAGGTCTGTAGACGGTGAGACCAGCCATGTTGTCCGATTCAGAGACACAGAGGATGCGTAGCAGCAGTCGTACGTGCTAGTCCGCGTTGTTTCCGTCGTTCATTGTTGTGTTCTCCTGCTAAAACGCTTTTTTGTGCGTTTTTCAGTAAGACTAGGAAAAGACTGAACTACGACTGCGCCAAGAATTTACACTTTATGACCGAGATGACCTGCAACTCCACCAAGACTCGGCTACGCTTCTGGAGAGTTCCTTCTGACTTCCTGTTTTTTACTCTGCGACTGGAAAATGGAGAGGTGTAAGCCCAGCACTAGTCGACCATCTGTACATCTGCGACTACGTTAACGAAGCAAAGGTCTCAAGTCTGAGAAGAAGTAGAAAAGTGATTGTTAGTTTGGATTAAAAAAGACAGCTTGCTGGAGATAACGTTGGCGAGGAGGCTTTACTTTTGCTGATTTAGTGAAGGAAACGCCGAGTACAAGCGCTGGCCAGAAGAGAAAGAACACCAGAAAGACAGCAATTAAGGTTATCTTGAAATCCTCTATTTTTTTGTTTTTCCACAAATAAACCCATAAAAAAAAAACTTTCAAAAGAGTGCAGTTTGTTTTTTGGGGGGGCTGGAGAACAGATCGATGGAGTTGACATTGATTTCAACAAGGAAAGTTGATTTGGTTCGCCACCGTTTCAGGGTCGAAGAACAAATCCAATTCCTGAGCTGAGTTTCTGCTGCCCGGTCTGACTGAGACGGTTTTTTGGACGTGGACGGAAGGAGGGACGGCGTAGGACGCTGAGGGTTCGTAACTGCGAGAGGAACAGCGTCGAGGAGGCTGATGGATGGAGCGACAGAGGACATGAAGTGTGTTGGGGTGACAGAAGAGGCTTAGACGGAGGCGGGTGATTGGCCGAAATGACGGGGAGGCGATGAGCACAGGCTCCGAACGCTCGGGTTGTACGGCAGGCAAAGAGAGCCGTAAACGACGCCACCCACAGAAGTAGGCCAGCCCGAAAAAAAATATGTCTGCACGTTTATGGTCGGAAAAAAAATAGCCATCAGGGCGTGTGTGTGTGTGTGTGTGTGTGTGTGTGTGTGGGGGGGGGGGGTGTGCGCTTTTGAACA
>CAAKHD010002303.1:1859-12559 GCA_901007705.1 Fistularia tabacaria
CTCCCCCCACCGAACCCCCACCCCCCCACGCGCACACACACACACACACACACACACACACACACACACACACACACACACACACACATATATCTGGAAGGAAACGAGATGTACTTGCACCGTCAGATGTGCAGCTGTGTCTCCCAGACAGGAAGTGCATCTGGGTTTGCCGTCGCCATGGTGATGCCGACATCTGCACCCCCCCCCGTGCACTGGACTCAAATGCGGTTGGCACGGCGACGCCGAGGCGGGGCTTCACCTGCAACGTGCACCTGTCAATCAAAACCTTCAGACCCCCCATCGCCGGTTCCTGTGATTGACAGGTGACCCTCCCAGCTGAAGCCCCGCCTCTTTTCACCCTTTTTATTTCCCCTCCATTTTTTTTTCTTCCCCGGTCTTTTCCTGGAACGCTCTTTCCTCGAACGTGTCCAGAGTGACGAAGTGGTCTCGGGCGCCGGCAAGGACGCCGACCCCCGGGAGACGGGGTCAGCTCTCAGCGGCGGCGCCGCCAAATCGGGATCCCTTCCCCTCGGATTGTCCTCATCCTGACAGGGCCCTGACGGTCGGGCCGGCTGATTCACCGATGCTCCGGGGGCGTCCGAGGCTTCCCGCCGGCGTGTGACGCCTCCTCGCCGCGGCGCCGAGAATCAGACGAAGAAAAATCCCCCTCTTCCTCCTCCTGTTGATGCAGGATTAACATGTGAATGAGCTGCAATAGCACAATAATCTGCATGACCTATTAGCGCAATATAGCCATAAAGCAAACGTGCGCACGCACACACACACACATCCAGACACAAACACGCACGGCCTGTTAAAGTGATTTGCCGGGGATATTTGCTTTGTTGCACGCTTATTTAAACAGCAACGACCTTTTTAATGTGCATGCAATGCGATAATAGACCGCTGTGAGTATGTGTGTGTGTGTGTGTGTGTGTGTGTGTGTGTGTTTGTTTGCGCGTGCATGTGTGTGTGTGTTTACGCGCACGCATCAGCAAGTGTCCCTGTAATTGCATAATGAAGCGTAACGACGGAAAATAAATAAATAAGTGGTCCAAAGATTAGCGCTTCACGCTATTAAAAGCCTAGCAGGATAGCCGTTAATGGCCTGCTAGCGTGTTTTCTCCGAGCGGCGAGGGCGGCCAATCACGTGCGGGGGATGCCAAAAGAGTACAGAACAATTTGTTCTGTCCCACTGCGGCGCCATTGTATGTTCTTTTTGTTTTTTTTTGGTTTTTTTGAGAGAGAGATGGTTCGTTGAGGACGTTGCGCGGTCGTCGTGGTGTTGTCGCAGATGTGGAGACGTTGCCGTAGCCGCAGGACATTGCTCGACCAATCACAGAGGCTTAGTGCACGGAGTTTCCTGTGTAGAGGAATTAAAAGGTTTGTTATGCTAGCGTTTTAGCTGTTTGTACACAAAAGGGTTGATTTGGTAACCTGATTTGAATTGAGGTTGTTATGCTAATGGATTAGCATTGTTCAAGGAACAGATTTTTTTCAAGAAACCTGATCAGGTGTTTGAATCGGTATCGTTCTGCCAGTATGTTAGCAAACCAATGAGCTGTTGTAATCACATGATTGTTGAATTAGCTTATGCTACTTATGCTAATGTGTTAGTCATTGATAAACAAATGGGTCCGTCTGTTCACCTGATTTGAATTTGATTTGTTATGCTAATGTTTCAGCTGTTGGCAAACAAATGGGCTGGTCAGGTCACCTAATTTGGGTTTTGAATTGTGTTTGTTATGCTAATTTATTAGTGTCACTACACAAATTGGTTGGTCAGGATAGCCGATTTGACTTGGGTTGATTATGCTAATGTTTTGGCCTTTGGTAAACAGATACCTGGTTACCTGATTTCGGTTTTTAGTGGGTTGTTATGCTACTTCCTTAGCGTCGCTATACAAATGGGTTGATCTGAGTTCGCTCGCACTGGGTTCTTTTTGCTAACGTGTTAGCCTTCTGATACAAATGTATTGGTCTGGTCAACTGATTTGAATTGCGTCTGTTATGCTAACATGATAGCGTTTGTACACCACAGCCAGGATTCGGGTGGCCGGGGGAGGGGGTCGCTTGGGTCAAGTGAGGGTCAACCACCCTTAGCATCTTCAGAGAACTCTGATCTGGATGAGGAGAACCCTCAGAGACCTCTAACCTGGAATTAGCACCCCCTCCTCCTCATGCTCAGAGAGGGGAGGGGTAACAGCCGCGGGTGTCCATCGCAGTAAAAACAAACCGACCGTCACAAAAGAGATCTCGTCAAAATGAAAGCGCCCCCCGCGGCTGGAAGCACATAATCAGATACGGTGCCGCTTTGTTTTATTAGCAAACGCCCGCCGGCGGAAAGTAGTCCCTCCTTCACATCTCCTCTGGTGTAGGCGAAGGCATTATTCAAATCCATGCCGTGTCGTCGCTTGATATATTCATGTCTTCATTTCTTTATTATTTTAGCTTGAGAAGGTCCTTGATGAACCCACGCAGAGCCGGGACCGGAGCGGGAAAATAAATCCAATCTGCTCTCGGCGAGACGCTTTGATTGTGAAAGGGCGCGGATGAACAGGAAGCTGCTTCCTGCTTTGGATTTCAAACATCCCGGGGTGGTAAAAGACTGCGTTGCTAGCGGCAACAGTCAATCAGAGAACCCCCCCCTGACTTGCATGGGGGTTAAGACACGCCACTTTGTGTGGTAAATGCTTGTAATTGGCTGGTGGGCGGGGCTAGGCTGTCTGATGGGGTCCACTTCCTGTCTCCTGACTTCCACTTCCTTTGTCCTGACTTCCTTCCTCTTTAATTAAAGATATATATATATATCTAAATATATATCTTATATGAATGGAGATTTGGGATCGTGTCCCTCTGATGCTCATCGCCATGGCGACCGGCCCAGTGCAGAGGGATAATGAGCTCGGTAATTAGAGGGAATTGAACGCCGACTAGAAGCAGGAACGTACCACTGCGCGAGTACTCAGAAGTACTTGATGATCATGATAATAATGCTAGGAATAATTACAATCGCAATATTAACAATATTAACAGCAACATCAGCAACAACAAAAATGATGCTCGTAATTCTATTAATAATAATGATAATGATAATAATAATAATTGTTATTATCATAGTGACAGTGGTGATGATGATCATGAAAACATTTATTTTTGCTATTTACATGAGCGATATTGACAATTTTATCAGCCACAATAATCAAAATAATGCTAATACTACTTCTAATTATATTTATGATAATAATAATAGTAATAATCTTATGAAAGACGACAATGGCAATGCGGAGGATAAAGTTATAATGACAGTTATGGTGATAAGTATAATTACAGAAATTAGGATCATAAATAATTCTATTAAGGATAATTTTAAAGATATTTCTTAAAAGCTAAATTTGGAGCCTCACCCTTATTTATTTATTTAATTATTTTTATTCTTTTTTTTTATGTTTTATGTCTTGATCATTTTGTTTTTCCATTTTTTTTTAATTCTCAAAAGTTCTACATATTTCTGTTCGCTCATGTTTTCACGTCAGATTTTTCCTCCATCCCTGGTTGCATCTCTGTTAAGGCTTTGCCTTTTTTAAAAATAAATGAGTTAATAAATGAATGAATGAATAAATGACCTTCCTTCAGTTATTGGCCGAGTTTCAGCTGCGCCGCGGTCCGAAAAAAAACCCTGACGAAGGACGTAAAACGCTGGATTTTCCTCTGATTCAGCCGTTTCTTGCTTTTACGGCCGCGATCCGGAGGCGGCGGCGTGAATGTCAGCGCTCCCGGCAGGATGGGGAGGAGGAAGAGGAGGAAGAAGAGGAAGGGGAGGAAGAGGAGGTGAAGAGGCCCTCGTACATAACAATATGGCCGCTAATTGATGCTAATCAGGACGTAGAGGGAGCGGCGGCGTCTCTGCGCCGGCGCTCCCTCTTCTCTCCGCCTCATTACACCTCGCGATTACCGTGGAAACGGCAGGTCGGACGGGCGCCGGCGTCTCCGGGCCGATATTAATACCGCAGAGCGGAGGTTCTTAGAGGTATTAAGAGATTAGCGCCGCAGAACCGATAACATTAGCACCCCCCGCCGCCGCCTCTTCCCGGGCTCACGGTGGGAAACGCCGCCACGGTTCTTTCCCGGCGCCGCCGTCTTTGGCCGGCCCTCGCCGCGACCTTTAACCCCTTGACACCCCCCCCCCTCCCCGAATTGTTCCGCGCAGTTCTTGTAGGTGTATAAACATTGTACTCGGGTGTAATTGCTAGCTGCACTGCTGACAAAATACCATGCAGGGGCATTGGAGCCAATCACAGAGAAGAGGCGGGCCTTGATCCTGGCTACCTGTCAATCAGAGGGGGCACAGAGGCATCCGACCATTCACCTCTTTTTGGAGTGTGGGAGGAGGACTTCGTTCGTTCATTCATTCATTCATTCATCCATCCATCCATTAATTCATTCATCCATTCATTCATCCATTCATCCATTAATTCATTCATTCATTCATTCATTCATCCATTCATTCATTCATTTGTTTATCTATTCATCATCCACCCATCCATTCAGAAATTCATTTATCCATTCATCAATCAATTCACTCATCCATCCATTCATTAATTTGTCCATTCATTCAGTCATTCATTCATTCATTCATTCATTCATTCATTCATTCATTCATTCATTCATTCATTCATATTTTTATCTATTCATCCATCCACCCATCCATTTAGTAATTCATTTCTCCATTCATTCCTACATCAATACATTCATTTATCCTTCATCCATGAAGTAATTAATTAAGTCATCCATTCCTTTTTCTATTAATTCATTCATCCATCCATCCATCCATTCATTCACCCATCAATTTCATCCATTCATCATCTATTGATCCATTTATCCATTCATCCATCCATTCATTCATTCAGCCTGATGCTGAGATGTAATCAGTGGTAGGTGGGGTTTAACCAGGTCACCTGTCAATCAAACAGACATTCACTCATTCACCCTCTCATTCACACCTCCCCGGGGTCTTCACTGGACCTTCACTGGACCTTCACTGGAAGACGGAGAACCTTCAGGGAACCTTGTAGACCCACAGACAGCCGGCAGAAGCTTGCTGAGGAACCTCCTTGCTTTACGCCTGCTCCATCTGAGAGAATAAATGAATGAATAAACATCTCAATAAATAAATACCTTCATTCATATATATTTATATGTATATAAATCTATATCAAAATGCAGGTGTTTATTCCTCTGCCGTCTGATTAGGCTAATAAATAATATAGTCCGCTGTTTCCGTGGCGACAGGGGGGCAGATTTACGGCAGCGCTTCGGGTCGGGGCCGTAATTCAGCGGCGAGGCTAATGTAGCACACACACACACACACACACACACACACACACACACACATTGGGTGGTTGACTGACAAGGCCGCCGCGGCGTGAGGCCATCGCCGAGGACGTCCAGGGACGCCGTCGCCACCATGTTGCTGTACAAATATTAGCTTTATGTTTCATTTCATTCATTCTTTCAGTCATCCATTGTTTAAACAACCGGCCAATTTTAAGCCGTCCTCTGCTGTTAGCTTGGAAAAGTCCTCTGCGCTGACTGCGCCTAGGCTGCTTCCCGTCCAACAAGCTAGCAACTACTTCTGTTGGCGTGCAGTATTCCGGTCGTACACCGATACATCCAGGAAGTAGTCCGATCCCAAACCCCCTCCCCGGCACACAAAAACAAGGGAAAAACGTTGTTTTTCTTGACGAATTAGCGTCTCGGGCAGCCATGTTTCAACCTTCATCTGATAATGTTTTTTGTTTTTTTTTTACACCCCCCGGGGGGGGGGGATTACCATGTCGAATCACACTCGCACCTGAGATTACTCAGGGATTAGGATTATCGGGGCGCGTCAGCCATTTGCGGGGTTGTAAACACTGACACGGGGTGGAGGTTTCCCATTACGCCTGAAAGCGGGGAAGTGGGGAAGGATTAACGTGACAAACGGATACCAGGCGTCCCCAGATTATCTGCTCGGGGAGAAACCCAAGCCCCGTTTTGGATTATTGACGCCAAAAGGAGCAATTTGATGTTTGGATCGGGTCTTTATGTCCAGCAGGTGGCGCTGCATCGAAAGATGTTTGCGTTTTTTTTTCGTGTTTGAGCTCCTCAAAAAGCTTGTGATTCTCCTTTGAAGACGTAACGTTTGATCTGATGATGAAATGTTCGATTTGACAGCGAAAAGTTTGATGTGATTAATGAACGTTCGATCTCGAGACGACATGTTTGATCTGATGATGTCACGTTTGATCTGAAGACATCATGTTTGATCTCAGGACATCTTCAAAAACGTGACATTTGATCGGGAGATTCGACCTTCGATCAGAAGCCATAACATTCGATCTGCAGATCTGAGGGACGTAACCTTTGCTCTGAGGACAAACTGTTTGATCTGAAGATGTAACCTTTGATCAGAAGCCGTAACGTTTGATGTGTGGGAGGTAACCTTTGATCTGCGAACATCTGATCCTTTGATCTGAGGCTGTAACGTTTGATCTGAAGATGAAACCTTTGATCAGAAGCCGTAACGTTTGATGTGTGGGAGGTAACCTTTGATCTGCGAACATCTGATCCTTTGATCTGAGGCTGTAACGTTTGATCAGAAGATGTAACCTTTGATCTGAGGACGAAGTGTTTGATCTGAACGTCCTGTTTGATCAGAAGATGTAACCTTTGATCTGCGATCATGTCTGATCTGAGGGCGTAACGTTGGATCAGAAGATGTAACCTTTGATTTCAAGGTGTCACCTTTGATGTGAGGACGTCACGTTTGATCGTTTCCCGTAACTGGACGACGTGTAGCTTTTACATGAACGGAGATTTTCTTTTCTGCCCTTTTTTTTCTTTTTTCTTTTGAAAGCCTGTTGTCGCGGCGACCAGTCCCCGTCCTCTCGGCGTCTCCGTGTCGGAACACGCGTCCGTTGTCCCGCTCCGCCGCAGATTAGCTCGCCGCGCGAATTACAATCGGAGCGCCGCTTCGCCACCGACTGGCTGTGCGGCGGAGGAACAAATTAGGTCACTTTCTCGAAGGCGAGGAAGAGGAGGAGGCTTGGGAGGGCAGAGGAAGATGAATGGACGACTCCCCCGGTGAGCTTCGTCCTGGACGACCCGCCGGAGAACATATTTCACCGCCTTCTATACTTAGAACCTCCCCTATCGGCCCTGCTAGCCCACTTCACGCTACATCGTACCCACCGCTCGTGATCTATTTCTGGGTTAGCGGTTAGTGCCTGCGCGAGAAGGTCCGCGGTTCAATTCCGCCGGGAGTCTCTGCGAGGGGTTCCACCGAAGGAGCTTGAGGAACCCCTGTTGATGATCGTTGGGTCGTTGTCTCCGGAACTCCGCCCATCCGTCTCGCTCGCGGGGGCCATTAACCCCTCGGAGGGCGTGAACCGCGGAAATCCCGCTAAGAGCTTTCCAGGAAACAACGGTTCTCTTAGATCCCGACATCAAAGGGTTCCTTTGATCGAGCGGAACTGTTTTAACGATTAACGACGTGAGGACACGAGACGGATCAATAAGATGATTCGCCCTCATCGCCGATTCAGAGCGCCGTCGGCTTGTTTGTCTGTAATGAGCTCCCTCGTTAGCGTCGGAGTCGGAGAGCTGGTAGCAGCGTCATCCGGAAATGTGGCTTGAGCTTTTCCTGGAAAAGCTCAAGTTGTCCTGGAAATGTATTGCAGCGCCCCATGTAACGCCGTCAGCCAATCAGATTAGCACATCCCCTCAGAGCCGTCCTCCTACCAGGTGTCTCCGTTTGACATCATCTAAGAATTAGCAAACTTTACAGACCCTCATAAGGACCGCTTCTTTCCAAAGAAGGGTTCGGAGATCAAAACTGGCGAGAGTTGCTAGCATTGGTTCACACATTGAGGCTCAAATCGCTCTCCAATAGCTGTGTCTTCAGTGGATCTTGTTACTAGCATTAGTCACTCTTCAAACCCTTCGTGTGGACTCCTTCTTTCGGAAGAAGCATCTTTAGGCAAATTCTCGCAAGCTCCAGATGCAGAGTTGCCAGCATCGGTCCGCACATTGAGATATGGCGCTTGACTGCTGCTAGGGGTCTAGAACTCCAATGCGACGCTACCACGGTATCAGATTAGCACGTTCCCTCAGAGCCGTGTCTCCATCGGACCTTGTTGCTAGCATTAGTCACTCTTCAAACCCTTCGTATGGACTACTTTTTTCCAAAGAAGCACCTAGAGACAAATTCTAGCAAGCTCCAGATGCAGAGTTGCTAGCACCGGTCCGCACATTGAGATACAGGCTTGTCTGCTGCTAGGTGGCGTAGCACTCCAACAAGATGCTACCAGCCAATCAAATTAGCATGAGCAGTTCTGCTGCCATGAGCCTCCATTTGAAGTTGCTAGACGTAACCATTCACCAAGTGAAGGACTTCTTCTTTCCAAAGAATGCTGCTTGAATGTGTCCTGGAAAAGAACCCCTGCTACTCAACTTTAATATCATCAGTTGCAGCGGTCATTTTCCTTTTCCTCCGCCCTCATCCTTTCTTCTCTTTTGTTTCCACCCACCTCTTTTTCTCTCGGTATGCTCTCTGGAACCCCACCCCGATTGTGGCTGTGTGTGTGAGTGGATCGATGGTTTAGCGGTGGGAAGCATAGAAGCATAGAAGCATACCGGGGGGGGCGACAGTTGTACTCCCGTCTGGAATTCCCTTTCCATTTGACTCCACACGGACATTCAAATAACTCGGCGCAAACAACATTCAATATTCAAGGACACGGCATGGCGGCGGCGGCGGCGGCGGGGGTGGGGGGGGGTGGGGGGGTACTTCTCGGAAATGAGGAGCAACAAAAAAAAAACAATAGAAGGGTTTCATAAGAAAAAAGAGGGGAAAGGAAGGAAATCTGGGAGCCGTCATTCTTCTCTTTCCCCTTCTCCTCCTACTTTTTCCCTTTTCCCTTTTTCTTCTTCTTCCCCTTGTTCTCCTTTCTCCTCCACCTTCCCCTTCCATTTCAACTCTTCCTCCTCCTTTTCCTTCTCATCCTGATGATGTTGATGCTCAGCTCCACCTGAAGGGCGTGTTCTAACCTGGAGAACACCAGCTGCTGCTGTGGTCTAACAGCAACCCTCTTCCCCTTTTCCTTCTCCTTCTATCCTCCTTCTTCTTCTCTCCTTCTCCACTTTCTTCCTCTTCTCCTCCTTTCCTTTGACATACTCCTGCTCCCTCCCCTTCTCCTTCCCTTTCTCCTCCTTCTTCTTCTTCTCCTTTCCTTTTTCTTACTCCTCCTCCTCCTCCAACTCCTTCTCTTGTACTTGTCCCTGTTCTTCTCCTTCTCCTTCTCCTTCTCCTTCTCCTTCTCCTTCTCCTTCTCCTTCTCCTTCTCCTTCTCCTTCTTGTCCACCTTCTTCTTCTCCTTTCCTTTTTCCTCCTCCTCCTTCTCTTTCTCTTGTACTTGTCCTTGTTCTTGTCCTTCTCCTTCCCCTTCTCCACGTTCTTCTCCTTCCCCTTCCCCTTGGGGCTTGGGGGTTCCTTGTACATTTGTGGAGTCATGCATGTTCTCCCGTCTGGGTTCTCTCTCGGTTCTCCTCCCTTTTTTGAAGAGTGTGATTGACAGCTGACCCATCCAGGTGAAACCCCGCCCACTCGCCCCGACCACAGCCGTGATTGGCCCGAGCTAGCCCCCCTTCGGAGGGGGCAGCGAGGTGGCGCAGTGGTCGGCGTGAAGCTGTCCAGGTTCTCCTCCGACACCAGACATGGTTCTCCCAGGGTGGAACCTCCACATTCTCCCCACGGCGTTCCCCCCATTGTCCTCGTACGGGGACAGTAGCTTCACCGGACCCCTTATCAGAGTCAACGGTTCTTCTTGTTCCAGCGCTCCCTCCTCGCCTTCCACGCCGTGACAGCCGGTGAAGAGCGAGGCTTCATTCTCCGGACGTTACCGACCCGAGGAACCGCCTTTCATTCGCCGGGGGGAAAAAAAAAAAAAAAAACGCAATCCTGTCTCCGTCCCCCTCGGGGAGGGAAACAGAACGGCCGTCTTTATCTGCAGCCCGGCGACAACCTCCATATCCCGTCTCCAAATTACTCCGGCGGCAGCAGCGGCGTGATGGAGGACCGGAGGAGGACGATAAGTCCCCGGGAATGAATATGGAATTCACACGCCGTCTAAACGTTTCTTATTGGACTCACCTCGTGGGGCTCCTCCGAGAGGAGATAGGGAGGAGATGGATTTCCAGGGAGGAGAAGGCGCGGGAGGTGGAGATGGAGGTGGAGGCCGGTCGCTCAGGGGGTTTGTCGTCTGGTAGCTTGTCGCGTGGGCATCGCGGCGCAAAAGAACGACAATAAACAAACAAAGATGGCCGCCGTCGAGGGCGACCTCCTGATAGGATGGCTGGATTGAACCTTTGAGCTTTGTTGGACTCTTACAGACAGAAGAAAGGAAAGAAGTTCCTCCATTCAGTCATTCTTTCATTCAGTCATTCTTTCATTCATTCATTCTTTCATTCATTCGTTCATTTATTTGTTCATTCCAAGAGGCGGGGCTTAACCTGGATGGATGAGCCGTCAGTCAAATAAAGACCCCCCAACTAGGACAACCTGGAGAACCCACAGAGAGGGGAACCGTGGACTGTAAGCTGGAGTTTCTGTTCCACACACACACATACAAGCTCTGATTTGTCCAAAATAGAGACAGCGC
>CAAKHD010002308.1:2656-13339 GCA_901007705.1 Fistularia tabacaria
AAAAAAAAAAAAAAAAAAAAAAAAAACAGAACGAACACCACAAAAACCCAGAGCCACCACGGTGGGGTGGGGGTGCGGTGGGGGGAGGAGGAAGCGGGGGGGGGGGGGGGGGGGGGGGGGGGTGTTAGAGCAGTCTTTTACCCTATAGTTCAATTTTTTCTGCGTGCTGTTGTATGACTGTTGTATAACTGTCAATGGAAGTTGTCAGTCATCCAGCTCAAGGTTAATTCGGGCCAAAATCTTTACTGGAATTTCTTCCCTTGTGAACGCTTCACCTCTCATCGGAAACATCTTCGGTAACGTCTTCAGGGGAAGAAATCAAAGTCCAGTTGCCAGGAAAAGATTTCGACAAGAATTGTGTTAGTTTACAATTCCCAGAATCCATCTGGAATACTAACATGGACGTAAAAAGTAACTGTCAAGCTAACAAGCTAACACATTGGTTTGGGTTAAATAGTTTTCAAGAATATATTGGATTTTTTTGACTTCATCAATAACCTTGTTGCCTTTGTCATACTTGTCTGTGATATTTATGTATATATTTTTTAAGACTACGCATACATGCGGATGGGTCTGCGTTCATTACCTGTGTAATGCTGTTAATTAGAAGAGAGCAAGAAGACAACATGATGTCAGTGTAAGCAGGGATAAGAATTCACTGCCCACATGCCGCCATCTTTTTAATGGCCACTTCCGTCTCCCCTTCGCTCTTTTTCCGTCTCTTTCTTAGAATGTACATTAACACCGGCTCCCCCGCCGTGTCCATGTTTGTTATTTTCCGAAACAGAACTCTGATCCCTGCTCTGCGCTCTAGTGGACACATTGCTTAGCAGCCATGGCGATGTAAAGCACGCATGGCAAGTTTGCGTGTGGCGACGTTTGAAACGGATGTACCTGTAGGAAGTGAGACGGCTATTCCGTTGTTGTCTCCGGGAATATATATTTTTTAAATTTATCCTTGCTTTGTGCTTTGTTTTTTTCTAAAGCTGTTTCATTCAACAGCCTCGCACAACACTTCACTCGGCCAGGCCCGGTCCTTATTGTTAAGCTCTGGCCAGCACAGAGGCCCTCTGAGCGCCGCTGCGGCAGACCGGCTTTCAGGGAAGAAAAGGGAAGGGTGGTGGGGGGCGGAGAAGGCGACAGAGCAAAGACAGGTTTGGGAATAAAAGGATCGAAAAAAGAAAAAAAATCGCTGTCGCGGGGGGAAAAAAAAGCTAGCCGCTCACAAAAGGAGACGCGGCGGTGGAGACCGGGTGGAGCGGGCGACATCAAAAGACCAAAATTACATTCCTGGCATTGTCACCATGAATAGGTGAGTTACATTCTTACCAACGCTGGAGTCCTTGGTCGCCACGGCAACATCACATTATGCTCATTTGGTGTGTTGGTATGCGGAGGAAAGAAGAGCCCTCTGTCTTCCGACGACTACATGACAGAAATACAACTGCACGAGTTGGGAGCCAGTACTACTTTCCCTGTATTTATACTACACGTACTACATTAACCCGCTTTCTACGAGTATTGTCAATGCTACTGTTGACATTGTACTTCTTCCTAAGTTCATTTACTACTTAACTGCTTTTGCGTTATTGCTTTACTAAATCTGCCTTTTTCTTTGTCGTGCCGGTGGACTAAACAGAGCGGCACAAAAACTTACAAGGGCTGTAAACTTAGTACGCAATCCTGTTTAATTCACTTTAAAGCAGCACAGAATTGCAGGGTACTTAGTGATTTTTTTTTTCTTTTTCTTCTTGCCTTCTAAGTGGGCAGGCAGCTGCAGCGGCTCCACGCTGTCAAGCTGTCAAGCCGCGCCGAGCATATCGAGCCGGCGGGGCAGAGGGAGGGGCAGGCAGAGAACCAGGGAAGAAGCGTCCGGCCAATTTGCAGACTAAACCTAAATGTTGATCCCCGATCAGATATATTAGTTATATACAGTGCATAAGGTATCTCATTTTATATATATAAACTTCTTATACCACCACGCTACAAATAGGGAGGGTCAGCAGATTTATGAGCAGTGCAGCGCCTTCCGTATGGCAGTCTGGTTCCTGTTTCCGTCCCCTGCTGTGAAGACATATCTTTGACCCAAGACACTAAGCCCCTGCCCTCCCCCATGCAACGCAAACGCGATTCAAAAATGAACATATTACATTGTATCAATTTGAAATGCTACAATTGCAAAAAGCAGGAAGTGACTGCGATAACGACCAATCCTGGATCTGGTGCCCGGGAGTCCGCGGGAGGGGGGGGTCAAACCTCGAGGCCATGAGGTTCCTCTCGATTGTTCAGCTGACCACCCGGTTGTCTGCACTGACCACGCTCAGCCCATTCCATCAGACCCATTACCGCCTCACTCTCTGGTACTTCCACCGCATCCTGGCAGCCTCGACCCGCAAGAGCAGGGTTCACGCATACTGGCCTCCGATGCCGATAAGTCCAGGAAGTCCAGGAATGCATGCGGAGCAGGAGTGTCTTCCAGAGTTGTGTTTCTGACTGAAGTAACATCACTAACTGGGGTTTATTGTCCACTGCCAACCAGGCGTGCGATGCCAATAAATGTTTTTTGAAATAGGCTTTCTCCTTCTCAGAAACTATGATTACAGTGTCGCCCGGAGGAAGGACGCCTGTCAGAGCTGCAGCATCAATTGATCTGAACTAGACTGGAGGAAAAGAAGGCCTCCTGTCCTGGTTCTGTCCAAGGGGACCCTGACTCTTCGGTGACAAGGTTTCGTGCCAATCCAATGGCGCGCGTCAATTCTGTAGAAAACAAGCGTTGATGCTGATGGCTTGATTTTGAGAAATCTCAGTGGTATGATCTGAAATATTACCTTCGTTTTTCATTGCACGGCGTGCCTTTCATAAAACAAATCCTTGAGTTTTGTGGTGCAAGCGGCAGCACGTGAGGTCAAAATTTAACGCAGGGTTAATGAGCCCCCACCCCTGGGGGGGGGGGGGGTAACACAACAAAAGACATCAAGTATGAAAAACGACTGGCACAGACGCAGGGACGCGATGGCGGAAAGACAGGTTAGTACAGACAGACAGGTGGCGTAAACCCATTAATGTAGACGCATAGAGAGGAAGACAGGTCGCCCATTAGCTGCTGAGAGGGAGTTTAGGCAATTTAGCAGCTGATGCAGTTCTGGCTCCCCAGAGGAGTCTGTGCGTATTAGTGCGCGCGTGTGTGTGAGTTACACGGTGGCACCTTTGATGGATGAGGCTTTATGTGCGTCGAGGGCTGAGGTATGAGGGAAGTAACAGCGGGTTATCAAAGATTAGAGTGCGGTTAAGATGCAGGTTCGGATCCGTTCGTTTGGGTAGTTGGTTCGGAGCTCTCATTGAACGGGTCCCAGCGAGTCCAATGTTTTTGTGACGCTCCTTTCAGAGACGGCTCAAGACGGAGTTTCTCTGCCAATTTTTTTTTTTTCCGATCACATTTGCTCCTGCCATGGGGGGCTGGCAAGCTCGGCCCTCTGACCTCCCATCCGATGGCGTCGGTGCGAGCGCATCCAACTGCACAGCGGGATCCATCACCTAATTTACACCCATTTCCATACAGCGGGCCAATTAGACGGCCTCTCGGTTACCCCTGGCGACCACAGTGCCACGGAGGGGCTGAGAACTGATCAATCAACATCAGAGGCCCTGACAAAAGCGAAAACCTCCGAGGAAAAACCCAGGAAAAGCTCATAAGAGGAGTAATTATATCTGATCGTGGCTCCTTCAGGGACCAGACTATTTCTGTTGATTGCTATTTTCTGTGCAGGGGTGCACACTTTCAGCACACAAGCGCAGGAAGCGGGAAATAAAATAAATAAAATAAATAAAAAGTAAAGCATACAGACGGGAGTGCACTGTGGCGCCTTTGGATATAAGAACATGTCAGAAGGCCCCTATCCTCTTTGGCCGGTAGGCCAGCCTCTCACCCTGTTGTCATGACAACACCCTAACGCCGCATTGGCGGTTGGGGGTAGGAACCTCAAGCTGAGGACCCTGCCTCCCGATTCCACGTGCATTCACCGCGCACGCGCGCATATATACATCCCAAGCTTGCCATCCCGCCATCCGCCCTTTCTTTGCCCTCCCTACCCCCCAGACCCCCTCTTTCCACTCAATTTCACCGCTCTTTGGGGACGATAGAGACGGGGGATTATGACATAAAGACCCTAGAATCCTTCCATCTCGCATTACACCCCCCCCCCCTTCCACACACACTCACATGCATATACCCACGGGTCTGCGCATAATATATGGGTGTAGATATACATATGAGGCCAATATCGCTGCTCTCCAGACCCCTGTAATCCCTCCGTGCCCCCGGGCCCAGTTTCCAGTGTTACAGTCCCTGCTCCTTCACGCAGGTATTAGGGGCTGCGGCACACATGTGAAATGATATGACCGTTAGAGGGAGCGCTGGTGACGCTTTTTCTCATTCTTCTCAGGCCCTCCATCGCGTCCAGGTAATGTGCATGCGGTGCCTCCATCTCACGGCAGTGATGTGAGAGCACGCGCAAGCACACACGCAGCCGCGCGAGTGCACAGCGCAGGCCGAAGCGGTCAATCATTGCGGAAGAGAGAAGGGACCCCCACGCTGAGTGGCAACTGGATATGACATACAACTCCATTGACGCCGGGACAGCGGGAGATGCGCCGCTCCTGACTAGCCATCAGATCACCTCCCTCCCTGCACGAGGGAGCTTGACGGAAAGGGGGCTTGATGGAAATTAGGTTCTGAGGTCATTTGCCATAAGCATGAGGCATGTAAGATAACCCCCACCCTCATCCCCCTCAATGCGGCCACACCCGAGCTCTAATTAGCGTGACCACCCGCCGCCCCATCTCAATGTCCCGACCCCTTGCTTTTTAGCATTTTTTCCAACCATCTCAATAATTGCTTCAGCATTCATGACGCATTCTCAGTGAAAGATAAAAAAAAATCTTTGTTTTTGCAGCATTTTAGCACAATTTTTTGTCTGCGATTCAATTAAATGCAGTGGTGGAAAAAAAATTGTTATGGAAAAAAAGAGGCGCAGAGAGAGGGTGATGGTGCGTCTATGTCACCTGACGTCGACTATAAAAGCCGCCAATAAATCTCATAGTGTGCCATGACGGCTGCTGGTTTGATTTTCTGCTCTTGATGGGGCTCGTCGGTCCCGTCACCAGACAGCTCTGACAGACGACAGTTGTCGAAACACCACGCCGCATTGAAACACGCATGCATTTACATTTCATTTCCATAAATATATATCTATATACATGTATATATATGTGCGTGCGTGTGTGTGCATGTTCTATCCTTGGACTTATTGGATGGAAACCCATCAGACACACAAACCATATTGGCTCGAGTATCTTGCTTTCAAAGGACCGAACCCTCCCTCTTCCTCTCGGTCTCTGTCGACCGGCGCCATTCATATTTTAATGTCTCTTCCTCTGTGATTCACTTTGTTTTCCCGCCTTTTGTATTCGGCTCAATTATGTACCCGGGCCGTTCCTTGCCTCGCTTTTGGCCTGCCTTCTTCCTCATCAACCGGCTGACCGACATCCGGCGGCTATTTGAAGACCAGTCCATGACGCGTGTGTGTGTGTGTGTGTGTGTGTGTGTGTGTGTGTGTGTGTGTGTGTGTGTGTGTGTGTGTGTGCGTGTGTGTGTGTGTGTGTGTAACACAGAGGATCAGCTGCCTAAAGGTCTTATCGTCCTCTCATTCTACAGCAGCAGCTATTGGCAAAAGTATTCATTTGTGTCACATCAGTTCGAGATAAAACAATACCAATCATGATCTTAGGCACGTTTCTAAGCAGGTAGAAGTCAGAATGAGCTTCTAACTTTATAAGCTTGCTTTTAGGTCAGAATTGAATGTAATTACCTAGTAATTACAAGAGGCTCATGTTATTTTTCTACTTTCCTGACTTCAGGTCCAACAACAATTTCATTTTAATCTTTATTCATCATGAGCGGTTTCTTTCACAAACCCGTGTTTGTAGGGATTAAGTCTTGAAACACTAAAAACCTGCTGTGAAGTCAGCTACAAACTCAGTTTTTGTTGAAAGATTAAAAATACACAACGGCGCGGCGTCAGTGTAATGAAGGTCATGCACTTTTAAAAGATTTAGATAGCATTTAATCCGTAGATAATGCTTCAGAGTTAGATTTATTGTAAAAAAATAAAGAAAAAAATACATCCGTATTTGGCCTAATTTTAGGTATCGCTAACAATCTGTATTGATGCCCCAAAAGAACAGAAAAAAAAAAATTAATTGGTTGAACCCTAAACCAAACACTTTGATATTCATAGTCATGAACAGAGTCACTACCGCTCAGAGGTTTAAAAGGGAGATGTACACAAGCATGCAGCACAAACACAAACATACACGCACACATACACACACACACACACACACACACACACACACACACACACATACAGACGCACAGACACACAGAGCTTTTAATGATGCATTAATGAATACCCCTTGAGCCATTTCCCCAAGGCCGCTGCATGAGAACCGGCGCATCCAAAAAAAAACCAAATAAACAACAGGAAACTGCACGCTCGGCCCAGGCTGCTGCTCCGATCCCATCGGCGTTGACACACGTTCGATGAAACGATCGTCGGGGTGAAATTGACGGCCTGCTTCCACCCGATTCTAATCAAATCAGGTCGACGCATCAGCTGACAACGCGGCCGTGGAGATTTGATTGGATACACTTAATGCACGCGGATCGGTAAACCGCTGAGGAGGTGTTCGATGACCTAAACCTCTACCGGTTAGAAACCTAAAATTCTTCCCACCGGCAAAAGAAGTCCCTCCAGGATCTCTCCTCCTCTCGGAGCAAAAATGGAGGCTGCGGCCTGGAGGTGTTAAAAGCTCCGTAGATACGGCACTCAGAACCCATGAGGGGGGATCACATGCAACATCTCATCCTGTCGAATCAGCAATGCCACACCTATAGGTGTTGCTATGGTAACTCCATACTCTGCACGACCCAGCTGGTGTGATTCCCAGAGGAAAAAAATGTATGTGTGTGTGTGGGAGGTCGGTTAATGTGTCCCGTTGCATGTGTGTGTGTGTGTGTGTGTATGTGTGTGTGTGTGTGTGTGTGCTCTGCCATGTGCATTGGGGTGCACTGAAGGGGAAAACATGGCTGGTCCAAAGCACTTATCGTAGCATCGCCTTGGGTTTGGACTGCCTGCGTGTGTGTGTGTGTGTGTGTGTGTGTGTGTGTGTGCGTGTGTTTGGTCTTTTCCAGGCCAAGCAATCCAAGCAAGACTTTAAGAACCCCAAGATGGGCCGAGTATGGACCGGGGCGGCCGAGCATCTCAGGCTGACCCAAACTCTGAGCTCGAGCTCATTAAAATCTCATCGTAAAAAGCCGGGTTCTGGTTTAGCGGCGAGGCCACATTTCGCCAGTCAAACTCCTCAGCCCATCTCCAAACGCACCACAACTGTGCTTCCACTGACTTGTGTCTTTCGGGCTGACGGATATTAAATGAGCGTGACATCCAGGGGTAATCAGATGCACAGAACCACTCTTAATAAACATTTTGTCGCTCGGTGTTCTGACTCAGGAGGTCACGACAGGCGTGAAGAAAATGCAGCGAAGCATCCGTCAAACTCACATTCCTGCTAAGAACACAAATCGGACCCGCCTGTTTTATGTTGATAGAGATATAAAGATAGAAAGGTGTGAAGAGCCGCCCCCGCCCGTCCCTCCTGGAGTCTCCAGGTTTCTTCTGGCCTTTTGGAATATGACTCATCGATAACCTTCCTGTCACTTCACCGCTATGTATTCCTCCTCTCTGTTGACAGTGAGGTTCCCATTCCGCCTCCCGACGCGCTCCGGACGAACGCCGCGGCCTTTCAGCCCGCCTTATCGTGCCGACCGGCTCATTTAATCTTCAGCCCCCGGCATCGCAGAGAAACGTCACGTCGCGTCCGTTCATAGACTTTTCCTCTCCTCCGTCTCTACTCATTTATTCCTCCGCCAGCCATCGTCCTCGCGGTCTCACCGCTGGCAGTTCATTCCTCACCACGGCCCGAGTCCCGCTCCGGCTTGACATCCCTCCACATATCATATCATCCTCCTCGTCCTCCTCCCCCCACCATCCGCTCAGCCGGCCTGTCAGCAGCGCCGACCGACGCATAGATGCATTCGAGACATGTGTGTGTTAGATTTAGATAACAGCGGGGGCATCGCCTTGTTCCATCTGCGAGACGTGGCGAGGCGAAACCCGATGCCTCAACCGGCTGAGGAGAGAGGAGACGATCGCATGTTTCGAATGGAACCCTCCGGAAACCTTGCATCCGCCAACGTTTGCTTCCCTTTACTTCTGCGTCACTGCCACCTATTGTCTGCCGATTGGCTATGGCTCAGTCACAGATCAATATGATATCAAATTTATATTTTCTTTATGTAATGAATGACCCATGGATATTTCATAAACAGAAAACAAAGAAACAACACGATTTTAACGCATCATTTCATTGTAAAATATCTTATTATATTCAGATCAACTGCAATGTCTAAGTATGTGTACTCGTGTTGTCAAGGCGACAGATGCTCTTGATCAAATAAAGTGGATTTGTGTTTGTGTGTCCCCTTTTCTCTTCAAGAAAGAGACCGCACACACACACACACACACACACACACACACACACACACACACACACACACACACACACACCCCGATCACCCCTAAGGCCTCACTGCCCGTCACTGTCATCTCCTCCTCTGTGGGTTGAACCTTTAATGGCTAATTTGCAGGCCTTTTGAGGTAAAAGGTCACCGCGCTGATGGATCGAAGGTCTGAGGACTCGTCAATATTGAGCCCTCCCGCTGTTAAGAAACACACGGGGGCGGGCAGAGAAGTGTGCATGAATTTAAACATGCAATCCGAGGCTTGCACACGTGCACCTGCGCACCCCTGCCAATGCCTCTAATTTGTCCAGTTTCCTTTAGCAAGACACCGCTCTGATCCTCCGTGCTGGCGCCATCTCACTGCAATGGGACATGTGGGGGGAGGGCAAGAAGAGAAACAGGAAGTGGCCTTTCTGGAGGGTAAAATATAATTTGTTCATTCATTCATTATCTACACTGGTTGTCCTGCACTCAGGGTCACGCGGGGGTGCTAACTGTCATTGAGCGAGAGGTGGGGTTCACCCTGGATCAATCACAGGGCCACATATGGAGGCACCATTCACTCTCTCATTCACACGTCATACAGAACAACCAGCCAGGGACCTTCTTGCTGTGAGGTGGAAGCAGTAAGCACTGTGCCCCTTTTTTTGCGTGAGGGTAAGATATATCTATTTTCGCTTCGCACTTCGCTAAGCGTGTCTTTCTTTTGCAGCACTGCTTCCATCAGCTTTAGCATGCAAACACATGCGGCAGCTTGTTTGATATACAAACAACTCGGAGTGGCAACTTCATCGACTTTTGCAAAGCACAGGGAAGACGAGGAAAATATCAGACAAACCTTTGCAGAACTCACTGAAAAAACAGGCGGGATTTTATCGGATCATGAAATCGTGAAATCCAAGTCCTGGAAATTACCTGCATCAGCAACACGGTACTTTGACTGCGGGGCAGGTCCAGTATCCGGTCCCTGCGTGCTCCACCTCCACTATTCCATAATACTCTCCACTGCTCCGATCAACTCTCAGAAATTAAATTAATTATTTTACTTTCTCGCCAAACAAAATATGAGAGGATTAATAAAAATGCAAGCGAGGAGTTTGGTTGGAGGCGAAGGTGAATCTCGCCTTTGTGGACGGATCTGATGAAATTCAGAGGTGAAGCAGAAAGAGCGGTTCACTTAATATTCCGTAAAGTGCTGTGAAATCTTAAAAACTACAATGTGAAGGCCGCGTCAGGGAGAGGCTGAAAGTCGACCGGAGAAAAGTCATGGGGAAAAGTTTATCCGCTCTGTCATGATGACATCAAACTCCCTGCTGTGTCGGTGCATACAAATATATACACACACACACACACACACACACACACACACTCACACGCACACACACGCACAGCACAGATTGCTTAGTCACTGCACTATGACCTCTCATCTAGCCTTGGCACCGAACAAACACGACTGTGCATGCGGCAAGACACGATTGAATCGCTGATGCGGCCGCAACTGCAGAAGGGCGGGAAAAAGAAAAGATGTAAACAAACGGTGGAAAGTAGGACAGAGGGAAGAGAAGACGCAGGAAGGGGAGATATGGAGGCGCGACGTCGAGGAAATGGAAATGAGGAGCGGTTTAATCTCATAGGTGGTTGATGGTGGGGGTGGGGTAGGGGGGTGTGAGGTCGATGCGGTGTTTTTGGGACACGCGCTTGTACGGACGCTGGCACACGAGCACCCGCGCTCCCTCCCTCGTCACCTCTGATCACGCAGACAGCCAGAGAGATGCACGCCCTAGAGCTGTAATGCCATTGGCCAGCAATGATGTCATCTCTTCCTGGAGGTTGAGCAGGGAGCTGCACAATTGGCTGCGCTGAGGCAGACAGTGGGAGAGCAACGCTGAGGTATCAGTTCCATTCATACATACGCACAAATGGAGTGTGTGTGTGTAGATACTTGTGTGTGTGTGTGTGTGTGTGTGTGTGTGTGTGTGTGTGTGTGTGTGTGTGTGTGTGTGTGTGTGTGTGACCACGCCACACAGATACAGAGAGCGATC
>CAAKHD010002310.1:1214-14310 GCA_901007705.1 Fistularia tabacaria
GAGAAAAATTTCTTTTCCTGTTTTGTTCCCAGGGCATTTTTTTTCCTCTCTTTTTCCCACCCTGCGACGGCCACCACCTCCCTAAAAAAAAAAAATTTTTTTCCCCCCCCCCCCCCCCCCGCCCTTATTTGTTCTTTTTTACTCGCCTCTCCTCGTTCTTTTTCCCTTATTTGTCTGAAACGTTCTCCCCAGCTCCACGCTGCCTCCGATCCCCCTCTCCTCCCTTTTCTGCCCCGCAACACAGAAATTTAAGGGTGAACAATTCTGCAGAATTTCCTCCGAATAATGACCGGCTAAAGTCCCGTTAGCAGGCACGGACGCTGTAGAAACGGTTGCAAGGAAATGTCATGTGTTCATGCATGCATGGTACGTACGTGAGTGCTGACATGTGTGAGTGGGATCCCGTGTACAGGATTAAGTCATGCATAATGTAAATTCCTAAGTCGTGTCTGGGCTACCCCTCTCCAACCGATTGCTTCCGTATTATCCTAATTCACCATTAAATTACCGTCTATGTATAGAATCATATTTTGCGGTGTGTGTGTGTGCACAGGTGCCGCCACCGCAGGTGCTGCTGCGTTTGTTTCCCATTCGTGCGAGCGGAACTGAACAAAGGGGCTTTTAAAATGCGTAGTCATGCAGATTCGAATGTAAAATCGTGCCAGCGGTCTGTACAGTATGTGTGAGTGTGTCACCGTGCGGGCGGAAATGTGTGCGCGTGCAAGGCGAAGCTGATGTATTTCAGTCCAATTAGCCGGTGACCCAATTCTCTCTGGCTGGCTCACAGTCATTCTGTGGTTGTAATGGATTCATTCTATCATCATATCCAATCTCCCTGTCTGCATTACAGTAGAACACCACTCAATTTAACTTGTGCATGACATTCGTCTCGCCAAGGACAGTTCAATCAATACTTGTGAAAGCACGCCCTCCCGCAACTGCTTTCAAACTCGCTAAAATCCGCAGGAATTTTTTATTTTCTCCCCAATTTGAAGTTGCTCCCGTGACACTGATACAGTATCCAGATCGAATCTTGACGGTTTGAGTCGATGCGTTGAAAACGTGAAATCGAAGTCACAT
Source organism: Fistularia tabacaria (assembly GCA_901007705.1). NCBI lineage: Eukaryota > Metazoa > Chordata > Actinopteri > Syngnathiformes > Fistulariidae > Fistularia > Fistularia tabacaria. The sequence goes on from CAAKHD010002310.1 coordinate 2,295, forward strand.
TTCCATAAAAGCTGAATAACGTCGTCCGAAACCGCTCGATTTGCAGAACCTCGCTTTCTAATGAAGATCCTTTCGCATTTGCTTTTCTGTCTAAAAGCCACAGGAGGCATTGTCAAGAAAGCGAGCGGTGGTCGTCATCGCTCTGGCTGTTTGATACCACGCTGCCAGGACACGTCTTCGGTGTCCGTGCTCATCGTTACTCGGAAAGATCTACGTCATCGCCTTTGTTTAACCAGACAGTGAATTATTGTACGGCTTGAAAAATAAAACCAAAACCCGGTGAGAGAACAGGGGTTGAAAAGCTTCACACTGGGATAAGTTGAAAATATTGCCGCATCAAGCTAGGTCAATTTGCTTTAGTGAGGTCAAAACACTTGAACTGGAGCTGCGCGGATGCGAAACAAACTGAATGGGAACTCGAGTACTGATTCCTATAAGAATATAGAATAATTGTGTTGTACTCAGATTTTGAAGACCTGTGAGGTAAAGCGCAAAACAAAACCAAAAATCTCGATGGCTTGATTTTCAACCACTGCTCAGTCGCCAAGGTGGTTCAGTGGTTCGCGCTCACAGCAAGAAGGTCCCTGGTTGGATTCCGTCAGGGGGCCTTTCCACGTGGAGTCCCCATGATATGATTATGATGATAAGAGGGATGATGATGCTGTCCGTTTCAACGTCACTGCCAGCGGGCAAATTCAAAAATAAACATGCAAACAATTGTATGTCTAACTGTGGGGAAAATCAAGTGACATTTCATATTTAGCAAAGTAATATGCAGATTTTTATGCTCAAGTAGTAGATCAAGAAAGGTGAATCCGACAGGGTCGGGGCTCTGACAAGGCGGGCTGGAGTTGAAAAATGATTTTCCAAAAAGTCCGAAAAACATACCGTAGGGTTACCGGAGACCCCAAACTGTCCAGACTTGCGAATAAGGGTGAAGCGTTGTTTGTCTCTATCTACCGGCCAGGCTCCAGGGTCCGGGCTGAGCCCCGCCTCTCGCCCAACGACGGCCGCGATCGGCCCCTGCGCCCCTACGACCCTGAGTGCAGGATACGCAGCAGATTAATCAATGATTTACATCATAATTATCAACCGAAATGAAAGGGATTTCACATGGATCAATCAGCTGAGAGAGCTCGAGCTCAACTTCGTCATTTCGTACCTGGTAAAAACTGCGCCACTCATTGACTCCTTCCAGTGTTTTATTCCCCTGGTATTACAATCAGGAATCACCTGTCTGCTTATTCTGTGTTCTCTGTGTTTGGTTGAACTGGCTTCCCCTGCCACGTGGCTTCCTGCATCATGCGCTGCTTTTCGCTGTTCGGCACATAGGTGCTTGTGAGAGAGATCGTCTGTGACGTAGATGCGTGCTCGAATAACATTTGATTTTTCAGAGTAATAAGACGATAAGAATAGCTATGCAGTGTAAAAGATGTAAATAGCTCCGTTAAAATTGCTTATGTCCGAGCACGTTTTTCTCGCTAAATCAAACATCCATATCACGTTGTTTATTCCGCACAAAGCTCTTATCCGCCTGCAGAAAGCAACAGTCAGCAGAAGCGGGAATGGCCGTCAGCATCATGACCAGTGTAATTTCCAGACGCGCGTTTTTCCTCAGGTTATTCTGAAAGTAACACCTTTCGTCGCTACGCAGCACAATCCGCTATCCTTGGGATTGGTGTCTGAAGTGATTAAAAATCCATCGCTAGTTCTAAGGGAGGAGCTTCGCAGGTTCACCTTGTGGTACTTCTTTGCCCCCTATCCCTCCTGAGTGACAACCCAATCATATTACGCTCGCTGATTTTGGATGTGAGCCCATGGTGCTCTGTCATATATCATCGCTGTTCTACTCAAAGGATATTTATAGCTTTAATGCTCTTTCGGCGCCTGGCAGCGGACGCTATGTATTTTGGGCATGTTGATTCCTTTCCAGCTCTTTCAATCTTCCTTTTCTTCCCGCGTACGCCGAGAAAACGCGAAACGAAAAAAAAACCAAAAACGGCGACGAACACCACCAAATAAAGACGATGCAGGTTTGCGATGTTGTGTGATGTGCGCTGCTCTTCTCTACTCGTGTCTATGCATTTCTGTACTTGTGTGTATGCACGTATGAGTGTTATCTGCTTACACACCTGTGTCGGACAGAAACTGAATTCTGCTGCCCCTCTCTGCTGTTGCCATGGTGAACTCCTCTCGGCCGACAGCAAGAGCACAGGCGTGTGCGTTCGTTTGTGTGACTGCGTGTTTTGTCTTTCGCGAGTGTCTGCGCACACTACATATGTGCAAAGTCCGTGTCCCCTCCTCAGTTTGCAGACCCTGACTGTATTCGAGGGAAAAAACCCAAATTAATGCTGCGATTGTTTACACCGCGGTTGTACTTTTGCTAGATATGATTGTTTTTGCATTCCATTTTCAAAATGGATCAAATAAAACGTCGTCTTTCTGCGGTTCGACACAGTGTTTTGCTGGTGAATGCATTCATTTGTGAGCCAGTCGGTCTCTGCAGCACAACAGAGCTTAATTCATCGGGGTATGTTTTGACTCTTTTTACCCGATTTTTTACAGCCCTAGTTGAGATGATTGTGCATCGTGTGTTTGCGCAGCCATTTGCGCTCCGCTCGTGCGCGCGTGTTTGTGCACGCGAGCGTGAGCCTGTGTTTTATTGGGCGCCCCTTCGATCGAACATTGAGACAGATGTGGGAGGAAGGGTGTAATAATGGTGGGTGGAAGAGGTCCTTGTCTTGTTATGGGAAGCCTTTTGTGTCATTCGGATGTTTTTCTCCGGGTCTCTTGTCTACGTTCGAGTTTTGTTGCAACGCAGCCGCCTGTAAAAGAACAACATGGCGCACTAAAGCTGAAAGAAGGCTTGGATTAAAAAAACACTGACTGTAGTCAGGCATGATGTTTTCGGTAATCAGGTTGTTCGATGATGTGCCTCTAATTCACACAATCAATAGACGATGATGGGCGGAGTTACGGATCATTAGTTTTGATCACTTTGGATATGGTGCTTCACAGAAGAGCATCCATCTATTGAAGTTGTGCCAAATAAGATGTGTCTGAAGCGTGCGCTATAAATAGCCACGCCAGTCGATGGGCGTTCATGAAGCGAAGCAAAATGGGCTGAATCCAGTTGAACCGCACAGAAAACTGAAAACCGACACAACGCTCAGCCAAACATCTGAATTTGTTCACTCGTCCTTCCTCCCCAGTCCACTCCTGACCACCCCCTCCCATCCTATCGGAATATTTTCCCTCTCCCCTCTTCCCAAAATCACTTACCGTGATTGTCTCTTCCAGTTGCTCTTTGACTTTTCCTCCCTCTCAGTCTTATCTCACTGTGGGCTCCTGGAATTCAGTCACTTTCTTTCAACCCCCCCCCCTCCCACGCTGTGACTGGGTATACTGGGAATGAATTTACACGCTGACGTGCAGGTCTGCCGGCATAGCTCCTCCGCAGGAGATCTTATGAGGGTTCGTACATGCTGCATGAAAGCCTCCGACGAATGATTTTCAAAAAGGGACCTTTTGGTTACTATGGCAATCACGGCAATATGAATGTGACAGGTCCCGAAAGCCAGATTGAGCACATCTCTGTGCAATTATACCTGAGTTGAAGGTTCACTTCGAAGCCGTCACAAAAAAAAAAAGGTCTTTCCCTGTGTGCTCAGACGGGTTCGTAATGAAAACACACGTCCGTTGACGCACACAGATACACGCCCCTCCCTCCAGTATGTCTCTATGAGTAAATATTGTAAGTGCAATGAAGACAGGCCTGGAAATGGAATGACCTTTAATTTTGATAAATTGCCTCAGCTACACTTTCTCCCACAAACACACTCTCACACACACATACACACACACACACACACACACACACACACACTGGCACGTCCACCCAGACGAGGACATCTTAATTCAGAATATAACCGAGGGGATCCAGGTTATGTTCTTATATCTAAGTTATTAATTTGATTTAAATGACAGTTCGCGGAAGGCAGACTTGTAAAATGACTGAACAGCATTACAGTCACGCTAAATAATGTAACCTATTCCACTACTTGTTGCATTTATTTCATCCCCTTTAAATAGAAAAACTTCAACCTCACTGAGGAGGCCGCACACAAGGTATTAACACCCAGAGCAACGCAAAAGCAGGCAGATTTTTGGGCTGCAGACCTGATGTACTTTTCAGCGTTCAGAGATTTGTGTACAATTATGATTTGGGAGCTAATAGTGGACGTACGTTTGAATAAAAGCCGGCTGTCGGAACGCTGCAGGAATTGGCTTTCCTTTTTGCCCGGAAAGCGTCAAAAGACGAAAAAAGACTGAGCAGCAGCGCCTTTTGTGAAGACCGATAACACGAGACCTTCTGGAGATAACGACTCATCCTTTGGAGACCCACAACTAATATCAGGTGATTGGGGGTGCATCGAGTGAACGCGCACGAGAACGATGTTGCAAATGTTTCGCTGCATCAACCGGCCGGCATCATTTTACCTGGAAGGTAATTTGGTTATTTCTCAGTGTGGCTGGTTCAGCAAACGGCGACGGCTGCTTTATATTGAGGGTGATGTTTACGTCGGCTGCGTAAACGGCAGAGTAAATGCTGAGTAATAAAAGATACCCTTCAGTAAGTCTGCAGCTTTGTAAACACATTTTACACAGCCAGTGGTGGATCCACTGATTATTAATAGTCTTTGCGTCACAGTAATCCCAAACGCTGAAAAATAACCCCAAAACATTTCTATCAGTTCCCTGTTATCTGCTGCGGCTCAGGTTCAGGTGAGTTCACTCCCTGCCGAAGAAGGCGGCGGGGATCCGGGTTGATGGCATTTTGTATGTGCATCCGTACTGCTTCCAGAAACCCAGGCGATTACTTGATCTAAGACACGGTTCAAAATTAGGCCAGCCAAAGTTCTGCCTGCGCGACACACACGCAGAATGTGACAAATGGTCCATTCCGTCGACTCACGGCTGATGATGCCGCACATACGGCAGCGCAGCAGGGCTATTTTCACTGATATATCATGGCTGAATACACTGAGCTTTCCTTTGGATTTCCTTTTGATTTTTCCCAATGCTGCCGTAAGCAGCTGAGGGCCTCTCTTGATCCGTGTCAAAAACGTATTTGCTATTCAGAACATCCCAATTAAAAGTTTCCAGTGTGCTGTTTTTGGGGGCGGCTTGTATCATATCCGGATGATTTCCGTCGAAGTTCGGGGAGAACTCTTCCTGGAGCTTCGGCTTGTTCGTGAACAATAGTTATCAAGCTCGAATCCAGTGCCCACAGAGGAGTCATTGAAACACAGCGGCAGGTTCAGCATGACATAATATGTGTATATATAAATGTATATCTATATATGGAAGGGCGAGAACCAATATTTGAAGGCCTGTGTCAGCAACTGAAGAAGGTGCTATGTGGCTAATTCTCAGCTATTAAAGTTAGAGAGAGAGTTAACAGTACATGTCAGGGATTCAAGCGTTGTGTGAAAGAACAATTAGGCTTTAGCACCAGTTAACATCCGTCGGTGCTTTATGTCCCTCCCGTCACAACAATGCTGTATCACTACCTCTACGTCAGTAAACACTTCGAGGCAAAGACTGCCGCCACTGCAGTTGAGCGCAGGGAACAAAAATGACACTCCGGAGTGCGAAATCCCGACAATCTTAGCAACAAGGGTTTTCTGATGAAGCGGCGGACTTGTTTACACGGGAATCTAAGGCAGGGATTCGATCAAGATGACATGAAAACAGAAGCGCACGGAGAGGAAGTCACTGTAATAGGAGGCAACAAGGAATAAACAGAGACGGTATGACACAGCGAGACGAGATTTCCAAATGGAAATACTCAAAAGGCAGCATCGGCTCCAAAAGATTGTGCGCTTCTTTGCTCCTTCCACAGCGAGGACTCTTCCCGTGGGCTGAAAATCCAATTCAACGACTTCCACTGTCTGAGAACTCAAGTCCAAATTAGATCCTTTGTCACTGCCAATCCCCCCCACCCCCCAAAAAAAGGCCCCCCCGTTGGATTTCTGTAATGCAGATGGCAATGATTTTCTTTTCAAAACCTACCACTGGCATTCGGCACTGCCCGTTTGTCCGGCACACTTTTTGTCAAGTTGCCGAGACACATTAGTTACTGTTGCTATGGCGTTGGCAGCCACTTTTATGACGCATCAATGTTGGACTTTTGATCATTTCGTGTAAATTATAGGCCTGTCAGTTCTGTGATATCAAGAAGTTGACGAAACTTCTGAAGTCGTAAGAGATGATCCCAAGTTCACTTGGGCTCACAAAAAACACGGCATATTATTTTGTTTTGATTTCTCATATCATTTCCAACTTATATCAATATTTCACCAATGCATGTAATTAAAAGTAAACTCTTCAGCTGCGTGTTCTGCAATTGGCTTAAAGGATAAACACAGCTGCTGAAATCTTGTTAAATCTCCCTTTTTTTTTTCCCCTTTAATTGGGTGTTTTATATTCCATCCACGGTGCTGTTGTTCGTCTTGAATACAGAAATAAAGTGGAAGGCGACAGAAGGGAAGAGGAGGGAGGCTGTGCCGTTGCGGTGATTGACTCACTCAGAGGTGCGGCGATATCCTACAAACACCAGCACTGATTTCTAAATCAATGGGTATTTGTTTGAATTGTCGTTTTTTTGACGAAAAGGACAATTTTCAAACAGAAGGACGTGCATGTGAAGTTTGCCTCATTGAAGCCCTCGCTGTTGCCTGGTTATCGATACAGTTGTCGTTGTTGCTGAAAGTAGGAAGGTGGTTGTGTTCTGCATGGACTGCATACAAGCCGTGCAAAGCCACGCCGGTTCGGTCGGCGCTCGTTTCACATTTTTTCCGCTCAGTCAATGTCACAAGGGGATGCTCAGGATGGTGAAGGTAAACATAAAAAGACACACTAACGCCAGAGTGTGTATGTGTGTGGGTGTGTGTGTGTGTGTGTGTGTGTGTGTGTGAGACACATCTCAAGCCGGTTTTCTAGCACGTGACTCAAATGTGAAATGCCTCGCTGGTACTCTTAGTGCAGAATAAACCGCAGAGGTAATGAATGAATATCTACATATATTCAAATTATGAAGCAAACAACAGGATGACAGTAAATGAAAAGCCATATTGTCTGAAATTATAGAATTTCAAGTTGCGCTGGAGGCTGCTTTTATCAGGGGATATCAGTCATCTTGAAATGCATCCCCTGCAATTAATTTTAGCCGGGGATTAACTTGACAAAACAGGTGGTTTGTCTCCGGTGGCAGCGACGCGGTGGAGTACAGTGAGCTCGGAATACGTCAGGAAATGCATGGTTTGTAAGAAATGATGACCTGACCCAGATTTCAAAACCTAAATGGTTTATTCATTGGATAAAATTAGTTAAAACGTCCCAGACAAGGACTACTTGGTAGTTCATGGTAACATTAATGGTTGTAATTTTTCCATAACCGAGAATCAATAGAACCAGTAACCGATAAAAGCTCATTGATAACATGGGACATTTGTCCACGTCGTTGTATTTCAAGTAAAGCTCTCGACAGGCTCAGGTTGTGATATCAGGTAATGATGAAATTCCCTGATCCTTGGAGGCTGCTGGCTGTGGCTTGCTGCTATGTTGAGTTCATACCTCCTGACTTTTCAGTTCGACCTGAACCAAAGTACCGGCTGTGAAGGCTTCCACGGACAACTGTTATCACCAAAGGAGCAAAATTGATTTGACATCGAGAGGCGGTCACGGCCGGCTCATCGTGAACCCCAGTTTGGTGCATTTTCAGTGTGAAAGCACATTTGCAATGGTTCGCAGTTTGGGAACAATTGCAGAAGAATCAAGGCCGGATGGATATCCGTGATGAAAGGTGCCCTTCCATCACTCTGTCAGAGTAAAACAAGGAAAAACCCCAAGAGCTAAGTTTTTAATTTCAAATTATTTAGATGGAGAATGGTTCAGAATTACCAATTGAAGATTTTGAAACTGCGCATGTCGAGTAAAGTGCCAAAATGCTAAAAACGATGGTTTGAGTGGTAACATACTTTCCTTTGATTAGCCCTCCTGGCCGCGTGAATGAATGGTAAACAAATCTGCCTTTCAGTTCAAAGAATTAGACTTTGGGACCATCTGGGACGGCCATATGTCTTCACACGTCCCTGATTCTAACAAATCCAGAGGTGTCATAGTCAAATTAGGTTCACTGAGCAGCACAAAGAACGGGTCACGTGTGCGCGTGTCCGCGCACGCGCACGTTTGTAAAACCGTGTTCAAATTTTGTGGCACCACCACGCTTGGCTACGTCTGGTTACATCTGAGCAGAGGAACATCTGCTGGACTTTGTATGCCGCCCCCGTCCACAAGCAGCCCCTGCTTGTTAAACGCTAACGGCGCTATGAGATCGGTTGCTGTCTTGAGAGTGGATTCAATGGAGTGGGTTTGAAACGGTGAGTCCACTCGACCGTCAAGGAAACACATTGTTTTTTTCTCCGAATGCTTCGTATGTATTTTGACGATATGTTCGAAAGCGGTCGTCAACACATCGCAACTTTTTCTTCGAGATCGGCCCTAATCGCTTTTCCCAAGCTACTCATTTCTTCCGCCCTGATGTGAAGATACATTATACGTTACACACACATTCGCACACTGGCTTGAAATATGGCTAAATTAAAAAGGACGTTTCCCACCTGCTGCACATGTGACATTCTTCTTGCATTCATCCATTGCCGTGCGGCAGGATGGCTTCGCCCTGCATCGATCGCAGGGCCACAAGCACTCACCCTCTCATCCTGGACGGTTCTTCAATCGACCTCCTCCTCCATGTGTCTGCTGAGTTTCGTATCAGAGCGTAACTACTTGGCAGAGAAAATTAACTCTTCTGTGTGGGCGGGTTAAATCACGAGAAGTTTAATTTCAAGCACTTGCGGTTGATTAAACATGATCTAGATTTGAATGATAATTATCCTCCACTGATGTATTGAATTAATGCTTTTGTCCGTACGACTAACTGAAATGACATGTTTTTTTTTCTTTACCGCATTCCTTATTGTGAAAGGCAATAAATTCTTGGAAATGTGATCAGGAAATCTAATTCATACGGTCATACTTTCTTTTTTTTGAGAGCCAGGATGAAACAAGGAAGAGTAAAACCTCGGTCGCCGTCTTCGCGTGAGCCTTCCCGCGGCGCCTCTACGATCCGGGCGGTTCTTCCTAATGATCGGCGGCTGCAGAAACGGACAATTTGTCACCCGAGTGGGAGTAAAAATCCCGTCTGAACAGCGTGAGCGCCGAGCTTTCTGAAAGGGACGGCAGGGGCCGGAACAAAAGAGCGAAAGAACAGGGAGGATAAAGGAACAAGCTAAAGACGCGGAACGGCGATAAAAACCCGAAGGGGCGGGTGGAGGGGTGATACAGAGTGACACAGATCCCGCCCACGTTGACCTCGGTCGCACCTTCTGCATTCATCCACGCTCACACTGACAAACAGGAAGTGAGACACACACACGCACGCACGCACACACACACACGCTCACGCACATGCAGTTCCGAAGCTCTTGCAAGGACATCGCAATGACCTCCAATGTGAACACGCTAGTCACACCCAACAGAACCTCAACTGGGACCTCGAGATTTTGCCTTTTCTTTTATTGCGGAGGAAAAATAATCACAAAGCCCTGGTGATTCTAAAGAGCTCACAAGACCATACCCCACCTCAACCACACACACACACACACACACACACACACACACACCGCTTCGCATACATTTACATGCTTATGGTCAAGCTAAGAGGATGGGATTGAGGAGAGCTGAAGCATTCAATTTGACCACCCAGACACTTTCTCTTCAGCGGTTTTGCGGTCGCGGCAGGCATTCTCGTGCCTGTGTTGGTGTGTGTGTGTGTGTGTGTGTGTGTGTGTGTGTGTGTGTGTGTGTGTGTGTGTGTGTGTGTGTGTGTGTGTTTGTGCGCGTGACAGCAAGAGCGTGAACAAGACAGGCTTTGATTCCCACAGCCTGCTTGTATATCTGAATGAATGTGAGTGCATTCCATTTGTCCCAGTGTGTAATCCTAACATCTACATACCCTCACGCGTTGGTGGGTGAGTTTGCCGGACGGTCGTTTGTGCGGACGTCGTGATACAGAACGGACCGATCCGTTTGGATCGCTCCCACACATCCCATCACGCCACACTGAGTCGAATATACACACACACAAACACACACACACACACACACACACACACACACACACACAAACAGCAGTCATTGTTCCAAGCAGGCCATATAATGGTGGAAGGAACACCTTTTCCCACCATGTTTGACAAAGAGCTGGAGCAGAGCAGGAAATCACTCTCGGGAGCAGCTGAGACGAATCAGAGAAATCGAAATTCCATTAATACACAGCGTGTTTGGCTGTTTTTCTCCTGATAAAAGAAGTAATTCTGTTTTTTTATTTATTTATTTATTTATTTTTTTTTTTTAAAAAGACATAATGCGAGATTGTGGCGTTCAAAAAATTGTTAACAGTTGTGTTGTTTTTTTCGGAGCTGCTCGCTCGCATTATCCGTGAAATTGTTCAGTGTATTGGCCCATAATTTACTTGCACGTAGGTCAAGTCATATCATCTCTATGCCTTCTCGTTCCACCAGCGTCAGCTCACGTCGTAACGTCATCGTTTAAACCCGAACTCGCCGTAGGACGAGCAACGCTTTCTCTCTCTTCGGGACCAGACCTCCTGAAATAAAAAGCCCCTGTGATCCCTCAGCAGAAGGAAGTCTTCCAGTGTTGTTCACATCGAGAAAGGACCTCAGATCATTTTACTTCATGTTTTAATTGTAACTTTTTACTGTAGTTGATTTTGTCTTCTGTGATCATTTGGTGTTTTGTGTCGGGCAAAGCATGCAGGAGGTTCTTTGGAGACTAAATTTCCCAGACATATGAATTAGAGGTTGAATGGTTGTGAGTGTCGATATGACGTCTGAATGAGAAGCGTACAGATCAGGGGTCGGCAACCCAAAATGTTCAAAGAGCCATATCGGACCAAAAAAACAAAAAAACGAATCCGTCTGGAGCCGCAAAAATGTAAAAGCCTTCTACAAGCCTGATATGAAGGCAACTCAGGCTGGAAGTGTATATTAGCTAGATTTGCCTTCTATCAAAATGACTAAGTAGTCGTGTGGTTTTTGAAGTCTGAAAATAGGTGCTCTGATATTTTGATGAATGAATCCTTCATGTCGTCCGTGAACGGGTTTCCACGCTTTATTATCTCTGGGGTTGCAACAAAACTTGCGGCAGCAGTGGAGTTTGGAGATGCAAATCCACTTCTAAAATCTACCTTCGCGCCGTTCTCATTTCTCCAGAAGTTCTGCAATCGTACTTTTTCTCTCACCCCCAGCTGGGTAGTCGGCTGCAGATTTAGCTCGCCTTCTCTGGAAACGTCTTTCCAAATGACTCTTTTTGTTGTTCAAACATGCATGCAATCCTTCTGCATTGGCAGTGAAAGAAGATGATTGGGTCCATTCTTCCTCGAATCCTCTGTTCTCATCAGCCATCTTTCTCTTTTTCCCTTTGGGATCCTTCACACACCCGTCGGTTTGTTTACAACCGCGCTGAAACGTGTGTCGCAGGCTGTGACGCAAATCGCTAATTTAATATTGATTATGCACGTTTTTAAAGCATTGGAAAACATTAATATGTTTGTCCTCCTATAGAAACCATATTATAACAAAAAAATACATCCAACTATCCATTTTCATCCATTTTTGAAGAGGCCCCAGGGAGCCGCTGGGGGGGGCGCTAAAGAGCCGCGGGTTGCCGGCCCCTGGTACACATAATGAATGAATGAATGAATGAAAACATTTGTTAAAGCGGGATGAGTCATCATTTTAAAATTATTTTTCAGCGATTTCTTCCAGTTCTTCAAAATCCTTTTGAAATGCAATTTTTGAGGTTACCTCTAGTTCAATTCAAAGCCCCCCCCCCCCCCCCCCTTCCTTCCCCAGCAATTTCACTTTATATA
>CAAKHD010002321.1:34617-47728 GCA_901007705.1 Fistularia tabacaria
ACATGAGGGATGGGCCCCCCTTCACTTTTTCTCTCTTTTTTTTTTTTTTTTCCCCCCCCTCCTCGTGTTTTTTTTTTTTTTTTTTTTTTTTTTTTTTTTTTAATTCTCTCTCTCTCGCCCCTTTATCTGTCACTCCTATTTACTCCTGAAAAGTATCCACCTGCAGGCAGTGGTCGGAAGTGAATCGTGACAGTTTAATGATAAAAAGGGGTGAGCTGATTATGGCACAAATAATGTGGACCGGCGAGGGCGTGCACCTAAACTTGTATCGGCTACATTCCAGGTTTAATCAACGACTATCTGCATGTAAAGACGAATCAATATGGAAATCAGGCTAAGCCATTTCCAATCTCCTCGAGCATTTTATTTGAGGCTTTCAGATGACGGCTCTTGATGTAACGATAAATGCATTACCCGTGTAGTTCTATCAAATCCTTATGGAAATTGATTTTCGAAAACATTCATTAATCTACTTAGCCTGTGTCCTAAAAATCTAGAGTATTGATCTCCTTAAGCTGAGTACATTGTACGTGTTTGGGTGTGCTTGGCTTCGATACGTGGGTGTATGCGTGTAATTCGACGCGCACACTTCCTGCGTACTGTGCACTTGACCCTTCGCTGCCACACACTCACCAGGCCAGCTGCCCCGGAGCCTCGGAGGTCCTTGAGTGGAGAGTCCGAGCTATCAATAATGGTGTGGCCACATTTGGCAGTAATTAGATAGTAAATGAGCAGTGTCTGCTGGAAAGGAGTTGAGAGGTCAGGAGTCCACCAGCCACGAGGGACTGAGATTTGTGTCTGCCCCCCCCCGGGATGCTGGGGAAATTGAGATGAAACAGTTATTGTGGGCGGGGATGAACAGGAGGTTTCTCAAAATTTTTTTCTTTTTTTCTTTCTGTGTCTTTCTGCGCAGCGTAGCTAGTAGCTTAATTAGCACTGACTCTTCCTGCCAAGGATCCCCAGTAATTACTGGCTCGGACTTAATTTTTCATTGCATTTTTTTCCCAGCGTTGTACTGCTCAGCGCTCCGTCCTGTGTTATATAACCAACTTCTGTCATTGATAACATCCCCCCATTTTCATTGTCCCCACTATCAGTACGTTGCCGTATTGTAACCGACATCCAGTCGAGTGTTTCCCCCCTGTATATTTCTACTAATTATGTTGTGGTGAAGAGAATCGGACACCAGGAATCTTTCTTCATTGTACTTGTAGTTGTTTGACTTTCAACTCTGATATCCTTGTTATCTCCGCTGTTTGGTACTTTCAGTTCTTTTGAAATCCCATCGCTCTGAAGAGGAAGTGCCTAATCATTTAATAAGTTCAGTTGCTGCCAGAGTGTGTGTTGGACCGAACAAACCGAGTCCTGTGGTAACCGTCTAGTTTGGTGTCTATTTGTGAGGCTTTTAAGAGCTTGGTCATGGACTTGTGGTGTGACAATCTGCTTGTGCTGCTGAGGGACCCCACTTGTGTTATCAGTTTGTGGGCAAACCACATGGCTTGAGAGCTCCTGTCAACACTGCCCATTTTTTCGTATTTAAAGGAGACGACGCAAATACAATAATTACAGTCAATGCACGACTGTTTCTCACAAATGTGTGTAAAACGTTTTTTTAGTATTGGTGAAAGTAGACAGCTACAATTGGATAATAATAATAACAACAACAACAACAACAACAACAACAACAATAATGATAATGATAGCCTGGGGATGTTCTCGTCTGTTGCCTCAACAACTGCGGCTAATGTAAAAATTACCTACAAATTCCATACATGTTTATCTCCTGATGTACATAAACATGTAGTTTTATATATATATGTGTGTATATAGTTATATTCTCTCGGATTGTAGGGAAACAGAGGCAAGGCCCGAATGGCTATCGTTTTTTTTTTTTCGTTTTGGAGAGATTCACAGCCTCTGCATGTTTATGCCACTGCCATCATCTAGTAAATGCTCATTAATTTCATCCCTTCGTGGCAAAATCATTTCTAGGAGAGGCAATTCAGCCTCCTGTTCCTTTCAATTCACTGCTCATGTCAATCAAGCCCTCATGCAGTATCCTGCAGAATGAAGGTGTTATATTCCTGCAATTATCATGTCATATACTCGAAAATGTAAATGAACGTGTGTGTAAAATTAAATTTATGGGTTGTCAGTGAAGAATAAAAACCAGGAGAGCAATTACTTATCTGCTTTCATCTTGAAGCCTCTGATACGTCAAGCAGAAAAGCATGCAGTTAAATGTTGGAATTAGCATTGTACTGCACTTCACAATGGACATGGGCCAGTGCTTATTCTCTCCTCTCCTTCTTCATCCTGCTTTTCTCTCCTTTCTTACCCTCTTTTTTTTGTTTTGAACGGTGGAGAAATGAAGGTCATTATCCCCAATTACAACTCTAAAAAGCTAATAAAAGTATGAAAGGCTCCTCCGAGTTTCTTGAGGTGCTTGGTTTGCTGCCCTGCATATTTTGTTGCTCTTGCTCTGCGATGATGTCTTTTTTTGAATCCATTTTTGCTGGAGTCCAGCAACAGTAACTTACATATATTTGATGATGAATACTTATATTGCACCACTTACAGCGGGAGGAAACACTTTGAAGTACGATGTAGAATTTATATTTAATTCCACTTTACATATGTATGCGCATACATTTGTGTTAACTCCTAAGTCTATGTCTCTTTTGTGAACCAAAAAAACATCTCGGAGCCAGCATCCTATTAATGATCCTAATGAGTGCATCTTTAATGTTGTTTCTCAGCCTCGCTCGTCCTATTGTCATGGCATCCAACACAAAACCAGGAGTGACTGCAGGGGTAATTACTTACCTTGCGATGTACCTTTAAGGGTTAATAACATTGAAGGTGTAAGCACAGCATTTGCATAATTACACATGGACTGTTTAATTTGCAACTTTTGACATCTTTTGTTCGGCACATCATTTATTGCGAATGCATTTTCTCTGGTGCTTTTGCAAGGAAGGGGGCCAATGGAGTGAAGGAAAAAAAAAAAAAAATTGATGTACCACAACATCCTCCTCCTTCTCCTCGTCCTCTTCCACCTTAGATGGAGCCCCTTCTCTCTAAGACCCTAATGAACAATGGAGGCAGGATTTGTTTGAATATGAATATGAATGTGCAGCCGGGCCGGCTGGAAGTTGACCTTCAGCTGTGATTTTCAGTTCATCAGGATTAGTCAAGGCGGGCGATCAGGAGCCACTAATGCATAATGACTTCTAAAATGAAAAATGTGTAGTGACCATGCAAATGTCTCGGCTAATCAAAGAGGGGGGAAAACCTGGGGTGGGGCGGTGGGGAGACGGTAGGCGATGAGGAGAGGAGAGCTAAACAAGGACGTGTCAAGGCCTGACAGTGAGAGAGAATGGGGGGAAAGCGAGGATGAGAGAGACGGCGGGTGGAGAGAGGAGAGACATGCATGGAAAGTAATCAAGGCAGCTTGATTAGCTGGCGATGAGGACGGGGATGTCTTATTGGCCCCTTGACACGCCATATACTGTAGGCTGGCTACCGTCATGGCAGCTCTTCTCCGACCCGCCTCTGCAATTAGTGTCACTGTAGGTGTAACTATATGTTGTTATTTTAATGGTGATTTTAGGAGCATAAAGGATCTCTGTTGACATGATGCAACACAATGTCCTAAACACCATTTCATTAGTACGCTGAGGAATCAGCTGATATTGTGTCAGAGCCGAATTAGGTCACCATGAGAGATCGTCTTGAGGAAGACGAGGCGTTTGATTTAGTCAAGATCAGTCGAGTGAAGTTTTTTTTTTTTTTTGTGTGTGTGTAACTCCGTTCTTTCATGTAAAACAAAAGCTCGGTTCTCGCGTCAATGCGCTGTGATGTTTCCCAAAGTTAAAGCAAAGACGGTAAATGCAAGACGATTCCACGAAAACAAAAATACGTGGTCAACTCCTCAAGTAACTCAAAGTATTGATGATGTTTCTTCAGGCAGTTGGTTTTGAAGCCACACAGTCTGACTAGTCCGCTCGAATTATCAGCATCATCGGAGATGCAAATGCAAACAATTTTTTTTTTCTTCTGATCTTTTGCCCCAGACGTTGTTGGTACTGCCGTCATTTTGAAAAAAAAAAAATGAGGGAAATACAAGATGTTTATCTCTGTGAAATTGTTTTCCTCCTGTTCCCATTTTCGTATCCTTTTATTATCACCGATGGAAAAGATCCGATTTTCCAAATGGCTTACGGAAGGACCGATTCGGACATTTTTGAAGCACCGCTCCATCTAGTCTTTTGACATGACAAATGTCAAGGGGTGAACCTTCAACCTCCGAGTCACAACTCTCCATATTGCACTGATTGTGCCTGCCATGTGTCCACTTCATCAGGCTAGTTTTAATCAGCTTCAGAGTTGTGCATTTTCACGCTGTTTCACAATCGCAGCACTGATAGGCACGCTGAAGTGGGAGAGTTCAAGGGTCCTGCTAATTAAAGTCTATGTCTATTTAAATCCCCTTACTTTTCCCAGCGGGGGTGAAGGCAGGAAAATAAGATGAGCAACACAAAAGCACGGCATCCACTGTATCTGTCCTTCAGCGTCTCCTCTGGGCTGTCAAACCTCACAGGGAACGGGGGCATGAACTCGCTACCTTGAAGTCACACCATCGTCATACTATAACCTGAGCAACACCTCTCCCTTTTAATTCATCCCTCCGCTCGTGTCAATCCATTCCCCGTCTTCTCCAGACCGTTCCCACACCCTTCGCCGTGTTCATTTCTCACCGCTCGCCCCCTCGCCTTCACCTTTTACCTACTCGACGGTGTCCCTGCTCCTCTCCCCCTGTCCAGGTTCCTGTGTCGGTGGCCATGATGAGTCCCCAGGTGATCACGCCGCAACAGATGCAGCAGATCCTCCAGCAGCAGGTGCTTTCCCCCCAGCAGCTACAGGCCCTCCTCCAGCAGCAGCAGGCTGTAATGCTGCAGCAGGTACACGCACCCGAGCGCAGTCGACCCGCATGTGGGAGAGGCAAATACACGCTTCGTACGGTCGGTCACGTGACGCAGGATGTGAATTTCCTAGCCGGACGTAACGAGTGCATTTATTTAACTTTTTTTTTTCAAATGAAAACAGGAGAGGAAAACTTTCGGAGGGTGTAGAGACAAACAAAGCGACAAAACATGAAAAACTAATACACGTCACACAAGTTGATCCAAGATGGCGGCGGGTGCACACCCTGCGACTTCTCTGCCTCTCGGAGAAACACTGTTTTGGTGTTTCCCGTCCGGCGAACGGCAGCGTTTTTATCCGTTCTGTTCGTCTGAAGGCTGTCCCTTTAAAATCCGGTTGCATCTTAACTTTTTTTTTAACCTCGCAATAACCTCGCTGCCTCGTCATAACTTGCTGTTTTCAGTGATATTATTTAAATTATTTGTACTTTTGCACTGC
Organism: Fistularia tabacaria; assembly: GCA_901007705.1. Taxonomy (NCBI): domain Eukaryota; kingdom Metazoa; phylum Chordata; class Actinopteri; order Syngnathiformes; family Fistulariidae; genus Fistularia; species Fistularia tabacaria. The sequence continues at coordinate 40,042 of CAAKHD010002321.1, forward strand.
GGGTCTTAAAGAAAGGGTATTTCAATCCTTTGCATTGGCAGTATTGACAATACCGTGCCTTTGACTTGGACTCAGAAGTCAAAATGCAATAAGGCAAGAAGCGGAAAAGATTATATTAAAACATGTTGTACAAAAAGCATTCTTTGTTCAAGATTTTTTTTTTTTTGACATCGCTATCTCATTCACCTTCTCTACGGGGAGAGACGAGTGTAATGCCGGGTCAAAGTGAACTTTTCAGGCCCAATTAAAGCCCTGGTACACACCTTTTTTGATACATGTAACAGGAAAGACACAGATTTGAGAGATAAACTCAACACAGTGGCAGGTGTGACTCCCTGAGCCGACTCACCTCCGTGGCAGATTGTCACTCGTGCCGACTCACCATAACCCTGTGTGTCCTTGACACGCTTACGGAGAGGAATCCGAAAATGACTAACTTGTTCGTGTCACCTCTAATTAATTGTCTCTGGTGTGTCGCCAGTTCAATTCCCTGACTGGCACCCATCCGGGACGTAGTGAGTAGGGCACCGTTTTCTTGAACACGGGAGGCTTAATGATGAGATGAGAAAAGATGATGTAATATTAGGAGTCAGCTGGTGAGTCCTGCACCAGATTGAAAATGTGTTTCTTAATTATAGAATTGACTTAATGAAAGAGAAATGTTTAATAAGGAGTGTATGCTATTCAGATTTTTTTTTTTCTATTCTGTATTTTTGTCCATGCACTGCATCTATTGCAGAATCTGTCACTAAGTGCACCTTATATTAACAATAATGCCCTACAAACCAATTTGGAAGTCTTACTGTTGCATAGTGCTTCATGTTTTGTTAAATCAGTCTGTCATAGATGGAAATAAGCATAGCTGATCCTAAATTAATGGGAAGCGCTTTACCCCGGCCAACCTAGGTAAACGCTATATTGTTACTTTAGGTTGTTAAGAGGACTGGAAAGTGTGTTTGCAGTCATTACATGGGTTCATTTTTCACTTGTAACAGTGGTGTAGTCTAAATCATGTGCAAAAAATCAATTGCAGATAGCAGAAAAGTTCATGATCCATCTCAGTGTCAGAGTTCACAGACTTCTCCATTGCACCATCCCTAATGCACCGTGGGATTCTTCAGCCTAGCTCTTCGCACAGTTTGTGGACAAAGCAGTAGCTTTTTTTTTTTTGTCTTTATTCAAGTTTACATATGTTTTCTCTCAATCACGGCCATATTTGATACGATGAAACGTCGCTCCGTACGGATCAGAAGCACCATTAGCAGTACATGCGGAAGACCCGACAGATACAAAATGCCAGGAACAGTATCATTTTGCAACGGTTTCCATATTGCTAACATGTGAGGTACAGCTGGAGCTGAATTAGTGCATCACAGAGAAAAGGATGGTTTATAAGGATCTTATTGAAAGGTTTTTGATGTTATTTAGTTAAATTCAGTAATAAACATTTTCCAATATATAGTCATGACTCCATCTTTCATGAGTGACAAGATACTGGAATTAGGTCTTCGAGGGAGAATGTATAAATGCACCTACCTTTTTCTGCACTTTTTTTCACTTTTGCATTTCTGTGTGTGTGTGTTTTTTGTGTGTGTGTGTATGTGTGTGTGTGTGTGTGGACGCATGTGCACACAGCAACATCTGCAGGAGTTTTATAAAAAACAACAGGAGCAGCTTCACCTACAGCTTCTTCAGCAGCAGCACCCTGGCAAGCAGGCTAAAGAGGTAGGTTCTCTTCATACAGTATGTTTATATTTATAAATAGTATATTATCGAAGATCAATTTCACTGTGAATGCACTGCAATTCAATGCAAATACTCATTTATACCAATTCAGCGTTCATCATTTTATCAATAAACTTTCTTTTTGGTTCAAGATTTCAACCAGGATACCGGTTAATCTTTTAGAAATAAAGCAATGCAACCAGACATTTCAATCTAGGGATTTGAAATGCACTAAGAGGCTATATTGATAGTTTAATAGTTCAATCCAACATTTCAAATTCTGTTGAATGTTGATGTTTGGACAGACGTGAACGAAAGTTGGACGACTCCTGAACACACACTCCCCCGGTGAGGTCACCTCTTACAGTCCTCCTCTACTGCGAACCCGGAAGCCTTAATGAAAAGTTTAAGCTGGCATTCCCAAATATATCCCAAGCACTCACACTCGCAGTAACACACACACACACACACACACACACACACACACTGATTTTATAACAAGGAAACCCGAGACAAAGGGTCGGACTCACTAATGAACAGTGTCTATAGATGTACGCACACATACACACACAGACATGCTCCACCACTAAAGTTACAGTGTGCACCACTCATAAATCACTATGACAGGAAGCCAGTCGACAGACACAACTCTGTCTCATTGTCTTTGGCAAGGAGAGCGGGGGAGATGAGCGTGACAGCCCCAGCTGCATTTGCGTAACTACGCTGGCACTGAAGCCTGAGAGGCCAGTCGCGGGCCTCAATCAGGCAGCACCGTATGTGTGAAGTTAAGTTGATCACAGAGAAGAAGACGTCTCATAAACACGCACACGCGTTTTGTTTTTGGTTTTTTTTTTTCTTTTCTTTTCTCTCTCGCACATCTCACTGACTCCTCAAGCAGCCCATTATGCCGCCCCAACAGGAAGCCGCCACTGACCTCCCGGCGGCTTTGTTTCTGTTTGGATTTGTGAATAGTTTTTCTGGGTCCCTGCAATCAAATATGGAATAGAAATTGCTCCCTTATTTCTCTAGAGGCAGGGTGAAGAGGTGGGGGACAAACCACCTCCCTGCATCACTCCATTATGCAGCCTGTTTTCCAGTGAGTGCATCACAAGTTTTCACTCCCCACCACCACCACCACCATCCCGTTCTCCTTCCTCCGACTCATTTATGCTTTCCCAGGTCCACCATTATCCAAAGAGAGAGAAAACACAAGTGTGTCAACAGAGAATTGAAGACGGTTGGGTTCTGGCAAAAATGTCAAGATGCACGTAACCAACCAATGTGATGCTATCACATTTTATTGTGATAAAATATGATATAAAACGCACACAAACACACCCAAGCAGACAAATGTGTCTCCGTCAGCGACATTGCAAAGTGGTTGTTTCCTTAATACGCGGTAGACCAAAAGTTTTAAATGGTACGAGGGCCATGTAAGCCAGTACATGAGAAGCGTCGTATAGTTGAAGCAACATTTTACATAAAGGCAGGATTTATGGTCAAGAAATTGACCAATAAAGGTAGACGTTGACTGAAGTAGGAACTTTTACACAAATACATACCAACAGTAGATATCTTCTTGAGTCTCCTGTGTGTTCCATAATTTGTAAACAAATAGCGCGGTGCAGACTCGACGTCCTTTTTCTGTGTAAAAAGACATTCCCTCTTTATTTGACTTTGCTGTGGTTCACGTCCGTGTTTTTATTTTTGTTTATCGTTGCTGTTTTCCGCACGTGACAAACGGCGCTCTTTGCTCGCCTGGCAGACAGACAGACAGACAGACAGACAGACAGACAGACAGACAGACAGACAGAGAGCGAGCGAGGGAGGTCACAATGCAGGTGTGTGTTTCTAATTGTGTCCATGCAGTCGCACACACACGCGCACACACAACACCATTAATCTGTTATCCTCCCTGTTCCCTCTGGCAACGTAAGCACCATAAGTGAAGGCGAGACAATTAACTATCAGGGCCGGTGGGGGGATGCAGAATGGGGGATTATACCGGGGCTTAGCATCACGCACAATCACAAGCCACGTGGACGAGCAGACTTGAGAGAATACATATCAGCGGGGCTTTGTGTCTGTTTGAGAGTGCGAACGCACAACGCGAGAGAAACAAAATAACACCGGCTGCAGCCCCTCGAAGAGGGAGGGGTAATAACGCGAGCACAGCCGGAGCAAGAGGTAGACGAAGAGGCAGAGGTATATGTAAGGTCACGGTGAATGTGAGTGAGTGCAGACACTCCACACACACTTACATATACTCACAGCCCAAACACAGCTACCTCTTCTCTCCGCTCTCCCTCTCGCTCAGTTGTTAATTCATCTGTAATTTTCCCTCCCTCTCCTTTTCTCTATAGCAACAGCAGCAGCAGCAGCAGCTGGCCGCCCAGCAGCTCGTCTTCCAGCAGCAGCTCCTGCAGATGCAGCAGCTCCAGCAGCAGCAGCACCTGCTCAACATGCAGCGGCAGGGCCTGCTCTCGTTGCCGGGGCCTGCTCCCGGCCAAGCCGCCCTGCCTGGACAAACGCTGCCTCCACCAGGTAAGAGGGGAAGTAGGGAGAGGGAGAGGGAGGAGGGGGAGAGTGGTGGATGTGCTGATCTGGAGCATGTGATTTGCAGCGCTTGCGGTCACATGCTTCCTGTGCTCCATGTGACGGGTTTGTTGGACGATTGTTTGCCACTTTGCTTTTGTCCCCGACTGCATGTCGGCCATTCTCCTTTCCTGCTGTCAGATTTCTATCTCACATCTTCTCGCCCTGTCTGCCAAACTCCCCGCCTGTCTTGCCGAATCGCCTGTCTTTGTTTCTCTCATTGATATGCACCTGTGTCCCTCTGGTGTTATCTCGAAGTATGTCTAGCTGTTTGCCTTCCTTCTCATAGCTACGCCCCTCTGCAAGCCACTATTTTCCCAACTCTCTCCATGATCATTTTAGGGCTTTTAAAATCTTTTTTTCCTCTTTTTTTCCCCCCTCATATCTGATTATGGCGCTCTTTGTCCGCCTCATCTCTCCGTAAGCTCTGCACTGGCTGTCTTTGTGCTGTTTTCAAATCCTTTTCTCTTTCCCCCCCCCGCGCCCCCAGCCCCATCCCCTGCTAGTTGTTGTTATTGTGGTCGTCGTTGTTGTTGTTGTTTACTGCCGTCACTGTAAGCCGGGAGCACAAGAATGAGAATGAAGCAATAAGCGAGGAGAGTGGGAGATAAGAGTGCAGGATCCATTTTCCCCCCTCGAAGCCAAGTAAACACCTATGTTTGTTGTTTACCACCAAAATGGCGGAGACAGAAAACAACAAGCAAGGAGACGATAGAAAGAAATCAAAGGAGTGACTCTTGCCTAATTAGTTGCCAAGCGGAAAACAACCACGCGCAGCTTGCATATCTCACTTGCAACATCATAAACAGTTACAGCATTCTTTTTTTTTTACAATTTCTCACCACATTTTAATGACAGAACACCATCTATTTAGACTTACTCATCGTAGACTGAAATGACCATTTTCACCTGTTGATGAAGTTGAGTCCAATTTTGGGAAGTTCGGCTATGTGGTTCGGTAGCATCCTTGTTTCACGTGCACAAATTTGAAGTTGAATTTTTCCTGCCATGCTCTCGCTCTCTCCCTACTCAACTTGTCGTCGCTCGTCCTCAAAATCTCCTGTTCTTTCTGTTTCCTCCTCCCGCTCATTCCTCATTTATTTATTTTTTTTTCTTTTTTTTTTTTTCTTCAGCCGGTTTGAGCCCCGCGGAGCTCCAGCAGTTATGGAAGGATGTGACCGGAGGCGGTGGTCACGGCATGGAAGACAACGGCATCAAACACGGCGGCGGGGGTGCCGGCGCTGCGGGGGGCGGCGGTGGTTTGGACCTCTCCACCAACAACTCTTCTTCAACTACCTCCTGCTCCAATCCCCCAAAAGCCTCACCACCAATCTCTCACCATTCCATTGCCAACGGCCAGTCCCCCGTGCTCAACCACAGAAGAGAGCGGGAAAGGGAACGGGAGAGAGAGAGGTAAAATAATTGAAACGTCAGCCAAACTGCAGGCGGATACCGAAGATGAAAAGTGTAAATCCGGATATTTGTTACCTGTCACACGTGCATAAAAACAACAAGAGCGAAGCTTGTTGTCTTTGTGCCACAACTCCGTGTAGGAACACATTTGATCCCGGGTTGTTTGTCCTCCTTTAAAATAGAAGCATTGTTTGCTACGGAGAAACATGTCTTGTTTATTTGTTCAATAGTTTATTAGTGTCTCGGTAATATGCAAAAAAAACAAGAGCTCCTTCTCCCAAAGGACCGTGTGTGCCATTGAAAGCACTTAGCTTGCACACAGATATCAAAAGCAAGGAGAAGAAGCCAGGCAGGCAGGCAGGCAGGCAGTCAGGCAGGCAGGCAGGCAGGCAGGCAGGCAGGCAGACACACAACAAACCTCTCTGGAAGCCAAGACAAGGTAACCTCCTTGTACATTAAGTATTTAGTGCTTTCTCTCAAATTTTCTCTTTTGAAAATTACCTTTCTAGCTTGCTTGTCATGTAAACAGAATACGTGATGCCTTGAGTGGCGTTTCCAGGGTGTTTATCCTTGTGATGGTGTGTTTTATAAATGCACCAAGCACCAAAACATTGACTGTTCACATATCTGCCCCATGCATTATTCAAAGGCTTTTCTTGGGTGATATTATAATAAGGACTTGGCAGCGTGTGCGTCTGCATTGATGCTTGGTTGAGACTCACACTGGAGGTAGAAGTGCTGTGTAATTGGTTTAACGTAGATGCTATCACTTCAGTACCACTAAAAGGAAGCTCGGGAAAAAGAAAAAAAAAAGATATGTTGGGCAGAAGACGGAGAGAGGTAAAGCAGAAATCAGAAGAGAAGGAAGAAGGGGAAAAAACACTTTTTTCTGCCTCTGTCCCGGGGGTGTATGGTGTCTCATAATGAAGGAACAAGGAATATTGTCAGGAGTACGGCTTACTAACATGCCACGGATCGATGTGGAGGGAGGGGGTGGGTTGGGGGGACTCCCCCCCACCCCCATAAATCACAATGTGAGCCGAACCAGCACTGAAACACACACACAAACACACAAGCACGCATCCACACGGACCCTTCACGGCAGTGTGCGCGCATAAAGTCATTGACCACACACATACTGTACATGCACAGGCATAACCTAAAAACAGGCATTCGCACAAAAATACACGCCGTACACAACACACTCGCATTCATACACAGACAGGCACACTCAACAGTGCCAAGCCTAAAGGTTAAACTGTCATCTTTAATAGGATGTGCTGTCTAGGCAGGGTCATAACTTATTTGGGTGCCATTTGAAAAACGCCATCGCACCCCTGATCCCCTTGTCCTCAAAGAACATAAGTTACACACAGTATTAATCTTCTGATGAAAATTATATGGCTGTCTGGATTTTTAATGTTTACTTGAAAGCATCTAGCCCTCCTTCCCATAATAGCTTTACAAGATGAGGGCGGGAGGGGAGGGGGGGTTGGAGGGCTGCAACAGACAAGATTACTGCTCACTCCACGTACCCAACAGGCTCGTTAGCCGGGAATAAAACTCTCAAACATGACTAAACAGTGTCTCGAAAAATTCACGGATTAGCATTTTGTGTTTACTCTCGCCGGATATCAGTGACCGACGTGTATGGCTGTTGTCCGTTGCTCACCAGTTATTGCCCCTGAAGTGTTGATCTTAAGGGGGTGGGTGGGGGGGTGTTTGTCGCGAGCCGCCCCCCTCGTTCTGGCGAGCACACTGCCCTCACCTTGCTCCCCTCCCTCGTTCTTTTGTTTACCCTCCGGTGTGCTCATTAAGCCTCTGTTTATTGTCACCCCCCCCCCCCCCCCCCCCCCCCCCCCCCCCCCCCTCCCCCCCCCCCCCCCACCCCCAAAGAGACACACAGCGCCCCCGCGAGTGGCGTGGGGGTGGGCGGGGGGGGGGGGGGGGGGGG
>CAAKHD010002321.1:101318-115316 GCA_901007705.1 Fistularia tabacaria
AGCCCCCCCGCGGGGGCCCGCCCCCCCCCCCAAGCCCGGGGGGTGGGGGGGGGGAGGAAAAAGGGCCCCCCCCCCCCCCCCCCTTAACTTCATGTAGAACTCGAAATAAGGGAAACTCTCGCTACTTTCTCTCTCCGAACCGCCTCTCAACCCGTGAACTTGGGCCGTGTGGAGCGCCGAGCCGCGGCGGCCCCCGGGGCCGATGATGACGGTGAGCCGTTGTTTTTCTCAGCGCTGAGGAGTGAGGAGAGCCCGCTTCCTGCCTGTGAGCCGCCGAGAAGACTTGTCTGATGTCCAAGGAGACCGTCCCTCCTCCGGATGGGCCGGCAGGGCAGGACAGGGGCCCTCAACGAGAGACCAGTCCCCTGTTGGCAGCCACGTACGGTAAGGACATGTAGTACACCATCAGCAGTGGGTGGGAAATGAAAGTGACCCCTCAGGTTATCACAGTGGGGCTCCAAAGGGGCAAAGAAGGGGGCCCTCTAACTAACGTACTATGTACATTTTCAAAGCTGTGACTCGCAACCCACACTGCAAATGAAATTGAAAATATATACTTGCTGGCAAACACAGAAGAGCTTTCTGGTGGGCTGTGCATGTATATGAATGTTTATGGAGTGTGTGTGTGTGTGTGTGTCCCTTCCCCCCTTCGCTGACATTACCCAAATAGAGCTGCAACAGTTTCGACGTGGGGGCAATGAGTCTGGGAAGTGAATAAAGCACGCCGCGGTACGCCAGGCTTTGTTGGAGAGCGATGGCTTCATGAAAAGATGCAGAAAACAAACGTGAAACGTGAAAACGGCGAGCGAGCGAGCCAGGAACAATGTCCGGCTCTACAAGCCCCCGTCTCTTTGTTGGGGATAATATCAGACTCTGAAATTATATTCATGTGATTTTTTTTTTTTTTTTTTTTTTCTTTCAGTGTACATTAGTAACGGCGCTGCAGAATTAAGCCTTGATAATGTTTTTGCTTTTTCCCCCTCAATAAAGTCTTAAGGAAATGCCCTGGTGACCGTTAACGGTAACCACAGCCAATTATAGTTTTTAATTAAGTTTCTAGTTACCCCTAAGATTATCACATGTAAAATAAGCTTACCCCCTCCTTCCCCCTCCACACACACCCGCTTTTCATTTTTCTTCAAACAAGCAATGAACAGCCCTATTTATACCAAGCATCATTATGGCACTGTCAAAAAATAGCAAAGTAGGACAAAGTAAGCAATCACTGGGGCTGCTGGATTGCGATTGGATTTTCGCTGGACCTTCAAAGTCACGCGCAGTTAAGACTGGATTTTCCTTCTCAAGGGACTGTGGATGTACTGAGAATAGACCGATTCATTGCTAACTGTGATCACTAAATATTGCGATACATCTCACAGAAGTGCGGGTTATTCAGTTGCTGCCTTATCTATCTTGGGCCGCCGGCCTGCGCCCGTCCGTTCCTCTCTCCCATCCGTCACTGCTTATAAACACGGCACTGGAAGAAACGCATCAATACGTCCAGCTTAGCTGGAAGTGGTTGTTAAACTTTTGCCAAATCATTCCTTGCTCTTGTTTTCTTTGCATGCATCGCAGCAATTGCGGTTCAAGATACAGCATGTTTCGGAAAAACATCCAGGCTATGAGAAAAGCGAGGCTGTGAGCGGACATCTGGCACCAATCCAGTCTATAAAGTCATTGTGGAAGGTTTATTTACTGAACAAAGCGCCAGTGTGCGATGAGTGCAGTGTCCCGAAGACCAGAAACCAAAGAACAGGGATTAGAGAGATGGTTTGCAACTGTCTTTCATGTTTTTGCACAGCTATCAGGCCTCCGAGTTTGTGCCGACATGTTTTTTCCAATTTAGATGAATGCTGTCTTTATGGCAGTAAAAAGAAGCTTGGCAGGTAGAGCACACCCGGGAGCAGGAGGAGAGAAAATGAGATCCAGAGCTCTGGCAAGGCCTTTACCTGAACCGCCCCACCATGTTGTGCAGCCATTTGCCAGCAGCCCGTGTTTTTTCTGGCAAAAATAGGCCAAAACTCTGCCCCTCCGGCTCATCCAGCTGTCCCCGATATTTTGTCCACAGTGGCTGATCTTGGGGTAAAAAAAGTTTACATCCGTTTTCCCAGGAACAGCTATAACTCGTGTTCCTTTTGAGCGGTTGAGCTCATAAGAGGATCACGTTAAAAGAAACGACCCCCTCCATGAGTTAAGACTTGAGAACATTTTGCTGTCGGGGTCTGTGTGCAACAGGTTGTCTGTCTTCAGCTGTGTGTAATGTGAAAACGCTTGTTACCCTAGATGCTTGTGAGACGGAATCATCGCAAAGTGCACAGTCTCCCAGGAAACCTGCCGCTGAAGGACAAAGTCACGTGACCCAGGAGAAGTCCAATTATTGTGAGCCTGTAAGAAGTAAGTTTTAACAACTGCGGGAAATGTGGGTGAAAAGCAGGACGTCTTGGTGTTGTATTTAATAATAAATGACAATGAGCCTTTTCAACTGGAGCACGGGAAACTGATTAGCACACTTTATTTGCACCAACCAATGTTTTAACCCAAACTCGGGTTTCAAACCATGATCCGACTTTTGAAGAGTTGTCCTTTTTTTTTTTTTTTCCTTTTTTACGAACCTGCTTTGGTTATCAAGAAAACTTGTTCTGACTCTCGCACTCTGCAGACATGAGGCAGGGCGAGTTGGCCAACTGCAATATTAGCTTCAGTGTTTCAAGCTGGAATAATGGCAATATGGCACCGGCTGAGTTGTAAAATACCTGTTCTACCGTTCCACCATCATAACCAAAAACTTGGCTGGTTTCTCCATTTAGTTTTTCTTTCCATCCCCGACCTTTTTGGAAGTGGAGCAATCCTGCCTGTGGTCTGGCTTCCACCGCCTTCACATTGTTATTGCAACATAGCTGTGATAGTTTTATCCTGTCCAAAAACACTTAGCAACCGGAGAACAGTTGTATCAGGTGTCTGCATCTTTTTATTTGTTAGACCAACATCTCAACAAAAGCACTTTGACTGCTTTAAGAATATGTCATCACTTTTGTAGTTTATTTATAGTCCTTTTTTTCCCCTCCTGTATGTTCATTTGAAACTCAGATAATGGATACCTCTGTTATAGGTCAGTAGTAATTATTTGTCTGCTTTTTCTCCCAACTGTCTTGCAAGCTGCAATTGCATTTGCATCATATCTGCACAATAAACCACACGTTTTATGTTTCAGTCCCCTTTTCACATTGGAATATTAGGAGTTGATTTGTCACTATATTTGTCTGACGCTGTGATCAGATGACCAGACAGAATGTCACCCAAGCTTTGTACCACGTGGTCATGTTGCTCTGGATACTGTGTGTCCCGTAGGCGTTTTGTTTTGTTTTTTGTCACTGAAAAAATGCTAAGGGCAACTCAAGTGGCACGCAGGTAGAAATGTATCAATTTGGCCCCTGTTATCGCCAGGTTTTTGTGAAATGCCAACAGAAGATTCTGTTCCTTGGTCTCTTGTTTATGAGGTTTGGAAGAACCAATACACATAGCATCCCACACATTTGGATACACATAGAAAGTTGGTTGTACTTTGAATCTCAAAAAGAACAGCATTTAATGGCATCGAAGTTGATTTTTGTTGTCACTGGTATGGAAGAGGTGCCAATGTCGTGTTTATTCCTGGGCCAAAGATTGAGGCAGTGGGCTCGGTGCCTCACAGCCTCCTCACAGCCGCAGGAGAGGACAGTGCACTGCTTGAACTAATTAACAATTAGCAAAAGCTCAAGTCGTGTTTAAGGAAAATTCCTTCACAACAGACAAATCAGGAGAAAATTAGCTTTGAGACCGAGCTCCACCTCAGCAACACAGCCTAGTCGGACCTGACAACACATCACTTTTTTTTTTTTGAGTGAGGCACCCCTAGGAGATTTGGCAACGTGTTCTTCCCGTCGTACTGAATCCTCAGTCAGGATCTTGCAGGCATCATTTTACATCCACATAAACAGGAAAATAAAGGACTTTGCACGTTCCCGAGCCTTTAATTAATTAATTAACATTTAATTAATGTCCAAAAACACTTAGTCACACCACCCAAATTAACAAGCAATCGCAAAGCATTTTTGAAGAAGTTTTGGGGTGCAGGAATCCACCTTTTGTAAGGTCTGAATTCAAAATGCACAAATACCAAACCATATCAAACTCAGCTGTCAACATTATCAAATATAAAGAAAAGTATTTTTTTCTTAGTTGGTCGTTTTTACTTGTTCGCAAATCTGTTTACTTTCATTACACTTTTGATTGAAAGTAACCAGAGACCATGATGTGTGCGTGTGTGCATGCATACGTGCGTTGCACATGAACATTCATTTAAAAATAATCCTGGGAAATTACCCTGAGAATGGATATCCCATTGTATGACTCCTCATGTTTTCTGCAAAAGGAGGAAACAGCTTGAACAAGTGTGCTCCTCTTTACAAACACAATTAGATGAGCAAGGCACCCCATTCAAAACATATATGACTTATAATACATGGACATTTACACAAAAAGTCATAAGTTTAAAAATGTCCCTGATACTCTGTTGTGGTGTCACACTAGTTTGAAATTGAACTACAATAAATGTTTATCTTTGTCCATAAGATAAAGACAATCCTTTGTTCTGATTCCCTTATAGGTCACTTTATTTTGCCATATTAACAGCAATTCAAGCAGTAGCATGCTGATTTTTTTCTTTTTTTTGGGGGGGGGGGGTGCAGTCATCATTCCTTGGGCTCTAGTGCTATTGTAGCCCAAGCCTAGCTAAAGTCTCAATCACTAAAATAATTTCGTTCGATAATAATCGACTGATTGTGGGTTACAAAAAAAGAAGCAGCATTGTGTGTGTGTTTTTCTTTTCTCATTTTTCTGTGAAGACGAGTGAGACATGTCAGGAAAGGCTAATCGCAGCTGATTGCTTCCATCCAGCTCAGCTCTCAGCCATAATGAGGATTGTGTTTGCATTTGACACAACTCTTCTTTTGTTTCTAAGTTGTTAACTTTTCCAGGGCGCCTTTTCCTGCCTTTTTTTGGTGTTAAGTTTAATGAGTTGCCGGTGGCTTGTTTACTGAAGCGGCGAGGGGAAAGAGATTTGGTAGCAAAAAAAAAAAAAAAAAAAGATTTTCTGTCAAGAGGTCTTTCTAGCTTGGCAGGTGTTTGGAGTATTGCACTACTTCAGGGAGGCATGCTTTTCTTTCATCTCAACAGATAAGCCCCTGTGACAACAGTTTTGCGTTGTAATTGATGTTGCCCCTCCACCCCCCAAAACATCCAGACACGCGTCTCGTTCACACACACACACAGATTGCCTGAGAAAGGACTTTTTTCACGGAAGAACATGTGCTTCTCCTCTTGTGAGAGTTAGCGAAACAAAGGATTGTCATGTCAAATGAAGAGCAAACCCCAAATTGTAGCCACCATGATTTCATTGAAGTTTGTGGTGAAGTCACCTGAAAGTCCTCCCGTTGGGCGTGACTTACATTAACCTATTTTGTCCTCATCCCTCGCTCCCTGGATTTGTGTCTTGAGTCGGACCAATCACGCTCTTGCTAGCAGGGGTAATTGAGAGCCCTCTTCTCTGCAGAAACAGGAAATCAATAAGAAATCATCTGCCCGGCTACATCCTGGCCCGAGCCCCCGCATCCCTGTTGGATTTAAGGCTCGGTTGTAGTTTGTAGACGGCGACTTTTCAAAGCAAGAGGAAGACCATTGTGTTGTAATAACAACACAGATCATGTGTCAGTAATGAAATCATTGTTTTGACAGGATTTCTTTTTAAGCAGTTGGTTCTCTTAAAACAGGAAAGTAAATATGGCAGCTGTTTGGTTTCAGATTAAAACTGTTCTTTGTGGAGCATGATATGTATTCACTTGAGACCGCTGCGAAAGTAACTGGACCTCGCCACACAACTACAAAAAGGAATCATCAGGCAGTTTGTGTGACCTGAAAATGTAAGTGATTGGTTTGAAGTTGAATTTTCAGAAATACACATGTTAGATATAAAGTTGCTTCATGGCTGTTGTGATTTTCTACAGCTTTGTTATCTGTAGCGCAAAAACGAAAAAAAAAAAAAATTAGCCTTTCCCGTAGGGCTCTAGCCAGTCAACAGTTTCTCTATGCCTTCACCATCCGGGGGGAGTAGGAGGAGGAGGAGGAGGAGAATCTTGTGGGAGAGACAGACATTCCTCAAGAGACCGTCCTGGTTTTTTCAAGCAGCTGATATCTCCAGCAAACAGGGCATTGGCTCTCCAGTTTTGCTCGAAATAAATTGCCACCACCAAGCGCCAGTTTTAGGAGTTTAATCGTCACATTATTCACTGGATTGTCAAATTCTTTTTTAATGCCTCTGTGGTTGATAAAGATGACCTTACTAGCTGCTGGAGAACGAGTCTTTTTTTTTATCTCTGGGAAATACTGTAGTAAGAAAGGAATGTCAAATAACATGACTCTCAGTTTTAAAGGAAGACATTAGTCCAGCCTTTGTGTGAATCACTGATTGGGCTCTTTAGTAGCACAGCCTCAAGGTTATTACCTGTGTGCAAAATTGACCTTTTTCAAAGTAAATTTGTGACTCCCCCCAATAAATGCAGGGAAATGGATTTGTTAATGGAGGGGTTACAGACTTGCATACGGGAAATGATTCCTTGAAAATTCCTTGAAAATGTATTTACATCTGATTGAATATATGTTTCCGTATCAGCCACTTCACATTCAAGTGGGAAAAAAAAAAACAAAACAAAAGGGCATCAACAGCTTTGAAATAGTTTGATGAGCGACGACTGAATCAGCATTCTCAAGCTGTCACACTTGCCTCATGTATATTCCAAAGTTGCTTAAATAGTTTAAGACTTTTTAACCTCATGCTAGTTTTTTTTTTTTCCCCAACCCCCTTTTTTTTTTCTTCTAGCTATAGGAACTGCATGATGATTGTTGTTATGCAAGATTCATATCTCTATTGTGATCCTCTGAGCCCTGTCTTTGCAGAAATAATGTGTCTGAAGCCTAGACCTGTTATAAACTAGACCGTTATTTTCAAGTGATTACTTGCCAGTGGGTCATGGAATCAAAAACTGTATAAATAGGGTGAAATGCTAGTGTAGGGGTTGATTAAAATGGCCATTGTAATTCTACCTCTGTTGTAATTATTTTCTCATTGTCTTGGTGCAGATAGATTTCATATGGGAAATTTCAAGTGTGTTAATTAGCATATTTTACCCGAAGTGCCCGAGCCTATTCACTGTTAATTCTTTTTTTTAGAAATCCAGCCAAATGATTAGATATGCATAGTGCATTTCAAGAACTGCAGTGTTTAATTCAAATCTACATATATGGATTTTGATTCTGGTGGAGGATTGTAATATTTGTCAATGCAGAAAATAAATGGATTGTGGAGTTGCCCTTCAAACATACCTTCAAACAAATTAATTGAATATGCTTTTATAGCCAATGTTTCTTTTGACCAATGAGCAATGTCTGAAATCTTTTAGGCCAAAATAATGGTTTGAAAGGCTATGTTTTGGGTTAAATGAAGAAACGAGGCTTAGAAGTAAACCTACACCAGCACAATTTATCAGGCATTCAGTATGTTGTCAATTCATCTGACCAAATTGGCATCATTAAGGGAGGGAAAAAGTTGCAAATACGAAGTGAGGAGAATGCAGAACAGATGCTACAGTGAATGTGAACAACAATCCTCAATACCACACAAGAAAGTGGTCGTCAAATTGTAGCAACTGGACTTAGTTGCTGTCCTCGAAGACTGAGAGGCTTCTTTGGCTCAAACAGACTGAGGGGGTTTTCTGGTATATTCAAATTAGACCAGTGCTCAGCTTCAACCTGAACGTTGACCTGGATTACCGAGAACCTTCACAGACGCACGGCACAAGAATGGTTTAGCAAATGGTATGTACCAGTCAGCAAAAGTGAAAGAGGCCCAAATGGCTGGGTGATAAAGAGGAAATGACAAATATAATGCTTTATAAGTAGACAAGGAAGAGGGGCAAAGCGAGGTTAGTTTTGCCCATAACATTTGGAAAAGGCCAGTTACCCTCTAGTTAGCTGAATGAATGGACTAGGAAAATTGAAAGGAGAGCCAGGAAGCTCTTTGTCTTCCATTGGAAACCCTCTTATTCACTCAGAATAGTCTTGGTGAAAGACAATTGCCCAACCCACCGTCAAAGGATCTTGAACCATGTGGAGCCTTTGCAACTTCTGTAGAGCTGTAGATCTGGGTTCCCAAAAAAGGATGTTGTCCACAATAAATGCCTGAATTTGTGGGGAAATTATCACTGTCAGCAGGAGGAGGGGGAAGTTGCTCAAGAGTGGATGTTTTCATAATTTTTTTATACCAAAAGAGGAACGTTGATGTCCATTTGAATTTTATCGAATGAATTGCCATTCCCAGTGTTCATAAAACAGTTTCTCTGGTGGTTTTAAAGATATTTATTTTACAGGAAGATATTCAGAAATTATTTAGTCTATTCAAGTCAGCGATTTAGCAGGTTTTTGAGTCAATTCTGCATATCCTATTGGGAATCTAAATCGGAGACGTGTTCCAAGGAGCATCAGGAACCTATTTCTGGAATACTACTCCAGCTGCAATCATTGACTGCTCTAAGTCCCTTATTTTGTACCCCTTAATTTTAAACCTTTTGATTAAAGGGGGGGGGGAGGGTAAGAATATGGTAACAGTGCTCTCCAGAAATCCAGAAATATATCAACTGAACCTGGACAATGCCGCTCTTATATTTATTTATTTATTTATTTGTTTATTTGTTGCTCTCTACTGTTTAAAACTGGCCTTTCAGAAAAAGAACCGGAAACAGGCAGTTGCATATTCGCCTGCTGTCCGAGGGTTGCAACTTTCTGAGTCACTTATCCGTCTCTCATCTTCAAGACGGAGTGTTGACAGTTGCTTGGGGCCAAAATCCAAGTTGTATGTACCATTTTATCAATGTCTTGTGTTTTAATGGAAGATTAGTTAGAAGGCTCGCTCAAGCACTTCTTTGATGATATCAAAAGAATTCTGAGCATTGCTATTGAGGACTTCTTCCCACATGGGTGCGAGCTTCCATTCTTCGAAGACCAAACTTTCACAATAGCCGAGGCCACTCCATGGAGAGTGAATATCAGACTTTGTGAAATTGCAGACATACTCAAGTACAAATAGTCGACTGTGTCAAGCATCAACCAGCAAGGCCTCAAGGTTTTGAAGGAGTAGGTAATGAGAGATGGTGTTAAATGACGTCGACCAATTAGTACATGTTTTTTTTTACATTTATTTTTTTTAACTTTGATTTATTCCTTTAGACTGTTTAGCCTTCATAAGATGTGTAGACTGCTCATCCGGTGTTTACTGCCCCCAATCACCAATGGCACACAAGGCGAGGTGAGTGCTTTTCTGGAGCCACTCACAAGAGAGGGAGGAAAAAAAAACTCAGCCAGTTCAAATGAAAGCAGCGCAAGGGGGATTACTTGGCCTCTAACAGGGTTTTGGCTCCAACATTAAGGTTAAAACCCTTTTCTATTACTAAGATCTCTGCTGATGTTGCCCCTGCCAGCGCCCTGACCCCCTCTAGCTTCTCGCTCCTTGACCCCGACGTGTTTGCAGGTTCAACGCCTCCCTGCTAGGTCATTCTGTCAGGCCCCCCTGATCAGTTGAGCTTGACCGGGGACCAGGGGACGCCTCCCATCAGGACACCCAAGCAGCCACAGTCGACACAGGCAGAGGCTTGATGAATCCACCTCCCGCCCACCTCCTCTCTTTCAGGCTAGAGCGAAAATCGATATTGGCGTCTCTCTGTTTAAAAAGCCACTCAGAGGCAGACGAGCGCTCCTGTCCCAATGGCTGATCTCTCAGCTTAAGGCCCTGATTGGCATCCCGAAAATGTGAGGCGGTGACCCACAGCTGTCCTATTAGCAGAGGGTTAATGCTGAGATTGATACTGAGCAAATAAAGGAACAAGGTATGGGGGTATTTTTATAGACTGTCTATCCTTTCTCTGACCTAGAGATAGACCTCTGCTATATTTTGGCTTTTAGGTAGTAGACTCTCAATACTGGCTCCTCATCTCCTGAAAACAATTGTGTCTATAACGGTATATGACAAGTGAATGTACACTTTATTTCAGTACTGTGTGGGGTTGCCTTTGGCGTGCGTTTCCCGCTTGTCATCTCCGCGTACGTCTGTGCGCATGTGCGTGTTTCCGCGCCTGAAGTTGAATTTCAAACAAGCGAGCTTCCTGTGGAACTTCTACTTTAGTAAAGAGATTTTGAGGCTGTTGGAATATTTGAGTCATCGATGTAACTGAAACTGAAAATACCCCCCCCTCCCCTCTTCTCCTCTTCACTCCAGCTCTGTTGCTCCCATTTTGTTTTGAGTCGTCAGAGTGGAGAGGGTGGAGCATGTTTTTTGGAGTTTGGAGCTTGGCAGCTCCCCGAGGCCTGCTCTGAGTCACGTCATAATTGATCTTTCTTGAAATTGTGGTAGCAAGCCGTGTAAAGCCTAAATCCATGCAAGATGTGCCGCTTTTTTCAAGATACTGCAGCCCCAGTTTCAGCTGCTTTCGTAGTACACTCTTTTTCTCCTCCTGGATTGCTGGAAACAAGAGAATGAAAGGCTTTTGTCAAAGCTTAATACAGAATCACACTCATATAAATTATGCTCAGAAATGATTGATGAGACAGTAGACGGTACCGTTTTTTTCTCCACAGCAGAGAGGTGGTAGCGCTTTGAACACTTTTGCGATTTCTTGCGTTCAGCAACGTTAGTAGCGCTCAAATTAGCACCACGCAAAATTCCACACAACAGTGGCTGGTGCTCAGGGGTAGGAGGTGAAGGGGATGTGCCGAGTGCGCCTTCTCCTCAGCATGATTCATGAAAGACAAAACGGCATTTCATTGGGAGTTTCGATGATTTGGATTGCAGTCAGACATATTAATCGGAGAAAATTTTCCGCTTAGAAATCAAAGGTTAATTGATGACCAGCACTCACCCACCACCACCTCTTCCTAGCGCACACACACCTCAAAAAGTCCTGCAGTGCACGGGTGCATGTCATCAAGTCAACCTCTTGTCTCTCAAGTTGCCTCCGCTATTGTAAAATGTAATTAAGCAGAGCACAGTCTGAGGGGGGTATTTCTTCCACTCAATCAACAGCAAAATTTAAAATTAGAAAATCCCTGCAGTCCTCTTTTGTTGGGTGGAGGAGGTGGTTGTAGTTAGGGTGGCACTGGAAATAATATTAAGCACAGTATTCAAGTGTCACTTCCCTTTCAATAGGCTGGAGGAACCACATTTAAGAAAACTGCGATCAAATTAAGAAAAAGGGTGGAAAAAAATATGACCACTGAAGAATCTTGCACATTTGTGAAGACAATAAATAAGATAAAGCATCGGTAGCAAAACAGACAAAATTGGGGACTTTTGGCTTAAATGAGAGACTGCAATCTCAGATGTGCCCAGAAAGGTGATGACAGCTAATAGAGTTTTGCTGCAGGGTGCAAAAAACACCTGCACATTCAGATCATGGCACGTTTGCTGATGAGTAGTCTGCTGTCAGAGCAGATAATTTGACGATCCTGAGCAGCCGCCATGTGCTCCCATCGTCTTCCTTTTTCAAATCTTGAATAAATAAGCAATATAATATTAATATCAGGAATCAGTTTTTAATAATATTGAATGAGAAAAACATGAATTTTCAGTTAGCTTCTCTTGGATGCCATTCGCTCTGTGTAGATGCTGAGGAAAAGAAGACATCTTGATGTTACAGCATCAGTATCAATATACTCATGGAGAGGTGTACCTTTCACTTTTAATTGGCATTGCCAGTTTCTAAACTGATCCTGGACTACAATTATTAACTCTATATTATGGAAAAAACATTGAAAAATTCAAGGCGCTGCTTCTCTCCACATTCGACTCTGTTTTGCATTCACTGAATATGTGATGTGCTTGAAAGAACAACACTGTATTCTATTCCACTGGCCAGGCTGTGGCCAACCAATATTGCTTTAAGCTTTACTTAAATGCAGATTGACTTTATGGCATCGGGCAGAAATGCGATGTAACATGACTTTCTTTCAACGGGACAAATAATAAATATTGGTAAGATTAACGGTGATAATAGGTTTTAAATGCCAGTTTCCTTACCATTTAGATGTAGGTTTGTGATAGGTCCTGAATGATATTTAGATTTGCTTTTTTTCCCCCCTCACTGTGTTCTTCCAGACATTTAAGCAAGTCCTTGTCCTGGAGTTTGCAAGGTCAAATGGTAAACAGGACTTTGATATGCTCAAGGAAAATTTCAATCAGAGCCCTTTGTAATAACATTCATTGGACTATTTTCCTTCCTTCCCTGTCCCTCACAGTCCGCGGTATAATTCCCCTGGTTTTGCGTCTATAAATATGAACAGGGAAGATGTATAATTTCTAATGAGAAAATATATCCCTTTGGATTGAAAGGCAGGGGCTGTTCCATACGCTGATATTTGTTAGGAGGAGAGATGATACCTCAGGCTGTTTTGGCAGCGAGAGGAGGGGGTGTGGCTGTGGTCATAAGAGGACTCTGGCTAGGTCATTGCACATTTACAAATTAGCATTTCAATCATGCAGGTACAAGAGCAGTGGAGCAGAAAATATACACGCTTCTCTAATATGCGGCGCAAAAGATAAACAAAACACTGGTCATGTTAGTGGAAGCGACATTTCAAAATTACCTGGCACACCGTCCACAATCAAAGGAGACCTAAAGTTTTGGTGCCAATTCACACTGTAATATTCCATTCCCTTTTAAATCACAAGATCGTTGTGTTTTTTAATTATGGCTATTAGAACATTTATTACAAGATCTGCATTGTGATGTTTATTCGGCTGACATGATGTGACAGTTGAGTAACTGAATGCTGTCTATGATGGGCATTCTAATAAGCCTCGGCAAACACCTTTTTTTTCTCTGTTCTGTCTTTCTCTCCATCTCGGGGGCATTAATATTAAAAAGGGCCGAGCTTTAGAAACACAGAGCTTGTGGTTGTGCGGTTTGGCTCCCTGCCTTACCTCCAACCCTCGACATAGTGATGTGCAAATGAGTCTTCACATTGCCCTGTTTGACCCCTGTGTTATACTTTCATGTTCTTGACTATTTTAGAATTCTTGTTTGTACAGTTCAGTTTCCAATGACACGCCTGCATGCATGCATATTTCTTCCTGGTAGGTCTACTCTCTGTATGCAGGCATGTGTGTACGTGTGTTTGAGTAGGCTCGTGACATATGTGTGTGCATATACAAACCCCTCCTGTTTTTTGTGTCTATTGGGTGCAATTTCCAGCTCCCTCCGGTAGGACCTATTTTCTGTGACAAAAACTGAGGTGTTTATATACTCAGTTTTGCATACGGAGCACCCCCCACCCCCACTCCAACAGTTGTGGTGCAGCTCCAGTGCTCTCCAGGCACTACCATGTTCAGTCCCTGTGTGGCGCAGCCACTGAAGACTCAGTGACAAATGGCAATTATATTTGTGTGTTCTTCATGAATCCATCAAACACTGGCCTTTTAAAAATGCTCCCCAGATATTTGAGCCTGTCAGCTACTAGTAGCTGGGACCAAATTGGGATGCTGCTTAGACAGTCAAGAACCACTCACCCCCTAGTTTCCCCTGTGATGTGTGTGACAGTGTGTGTAGGGAAGTACCATGTTTTATTCAACTACAAATGTACATTCTCAACAGTTGTTGATGTGCCAGAAATAGGGTGGTTACAAGTCCAATTTGAAGTGTGGTTGTGTGCATTTGACTGTGTGTGTGTGTGTGTGTGTGTGTGTGTGTGTGTGTGTGTGTGTGTGTGTGTGTGTGTGTGTGTGTGTGTGTGGTTTCTCCCCATAAAACACAATATTTTATTGCGGCCTGTGGGGATATGCACTTTCCGTTCTCCCCGAACACCTTGACACCTCCGCACGCTTGTGGCAACGCGAGAACTCATTCTATTGTTTTGTTTGGC
>CAAKHD010002321.1:123203-133648 GCA_901007705.1 Fistularia tabacaria
GACCACCCCCCCTTTCTTCACTGTAAGGCCCCCCCCCCCCCCCCCTTCCCCTCTTCCTTGCTGGCTTCTCTAAGATTCAGACTAATCGCTGGTGTTGAATTATACATCCAAGTGAATAGCTGAGATGCCCGGCTGCTACTTAATGCTCATGTTCTGTGTTTTTATCGTTTTCACAGTGTTACATTCTGAATGCTGGCATGGCCGTACCCTCTGGGTCCTTCAAAGTTCGTAAGCAGAACTTTGAGGATTTGTGTGTAGAACTGTGGCCGGGCAGTGTTTATCACATTCACTGGCATTTTGAAGCACTCGTGTGGCACGACGGCACTTCAGTGGTTGCCAGTTAAAATTTTGGCCCGATTTGTTTTTCGTGCCGGTGTCAAACAGAATCACACCCGCAACCTGTCCAGCAGCACTTTTACCGCGTCCAAGCCGTGTGTTCAATAGGGACAGATTCCTCCGCACACATTTCCTTTAGGTGCCTCTAGTGTTAAGGCCTCAGGTGTGGATAATAAGATGCATTTGAAATTCAGGCACCTACATAGTTGCATGTTAACATGTTGCCCCCTCTACCGGGGTTATATCGCAGTTAACTAGTGTTCCTGGTCAGCCCCAAGCAAGGCAAAATAGCAGAAAAAAAAAAAATTGCTCTACTTTGATTAATCAAACATGAGCATCCAGCGGTCCTCAGCTCGCCTTCCCATGCTGTCCTCTACGCTCTCCTCCTTCCCCTTCCCCTCAAACTCGATCTTTAACTGCCTTCTTTGACAGCTCAAGATGGGCTGATGAAAGTCATGCAAATGTACCCTGTTTGTAATGCTATTTTTTTCCTTTTTTTTTCCCTCTTTTGCATCCGCCCACATCATGTATTCTTAACACTCCAAAGCAGCGGTGCTGTGGCTGCTTCGGTTCAAAAGGCAGGCAAGTGCAGGGAGTGTGTGTACAAATTGCGCTCGCTGAAGAATATCTGACGTGATCGAATGACTCAACAGTCGGCGGAAATACTTACGTTTGATTTCCCGTTTTTGTTTGTTTGATCATGCTTAACTTGGCTTGTCAACTCTATAAAGAACAACACAAACAACTAAAGGTGAATGACACAACATACTGTATATTTTCTGGTGTCAGTTATATCAAGCTTTTTACATATATGTAAGCAAATTATAGAGCAAGTGCTTTGATTGCAGTAATTGCTGGATTCATTGTCATTTCCTTTTAACTTCTGCTCCTAGCCATGACTTTCATACTATTGATGGAACGGACACGGTTCGTTTTTTTTTCCTCTTTTTTTCAAAAATTAGCGAAAGCATTTCAATGCAACATGCAACCACTTCATCCATAAATCCATTGGCAACGGTTAAAACGTGAATTTGTAAGTCAAAGAGAAACTTCATTTCTTTGACGCGGCAAGCAGAAACTTTTCAGAAGCCATTAAAAAAAAAAAAAAAAAAATCTTTAAAGAGGTTAAATGTTAATCAGTGGCTGGAGAATTGTTAGCATTAATCTACCTATTTGACAGGAGAGACTCTCGGACTTCACTAATCATTTTCAATGCGATCACCCTCACAGTTTTGCATGATAATGCAACAATTATTTAACAGGCCGTTAATCAAAACTGCAGGTCAGGAATCCATTTCTCTTAATTTCTCATATTTTCTTTTGCCACCCCGCCCAGTTTGCCCTCACCCTTATGCTAAGCATGCAGCCTCACTCACATACTAATTTTCTGTCAGTCAAATTTGACATATTTGTACTTTAACAGAATTTCTGGAAAGATATTTAAAGCTCTTCTATTGATTTCACCATAAAACGTCTCACCCTGATTGGTTGGACCCAGACTGCTGCGTTCACTGCATCTTGGCCTGCCTGTTTTGCGAGTTCCTGACACTTTGCAACATGGTGGTGGCTCAGGCCTCATGTGGCACGTGCACATCCGAGGCTTGCTGCTGCTGCTGCTGCACCGAGGACATGGGCGATGACTGCAACTGCCCCTGTGACATGGACTGTGGCATCATGGACGCCTGCTGCGAGTCGTCAGATTGCTTGGAAATCTGTATGGAGTGCTGTGGTATCTGCTTTCCCACATAGAAAGGCCCGCGTCGGTGTGGACCAGGGTGTCTCTGCAGGGGATAACTGGAGCCTGGACCGAAGAATAGAAGGGAAATGTTACTGCTGTCACTCTGGATTCAGCAGTAGATAAGGGGAGCAGCAACTTGTGTGTGTGTGTGTGTGGGTGGGTGTGTGTTTGTGTGTCTGCGTGTGCGTGTGCGAGAGGGAGTTTGCATGTATTTGCAGATGTTCTCATGAAATTTGTGATGACTTTTCAGTGTGTTGAGTCACAGTATGGCTGAGTGTAAAGCATGCTTTGAAACATATATCTCGACACTGGGCCTCTCCATCAAAAGCAGCTCAGTAAGGGCGAAGTATTAACTCCAGATATCATTGTAAGACTCTTCTTTTCGTTGCAACATGTTTTCTGTTTTATGTAATGTAACCCTTGCTTATGAAGTATTATCACACTCCTATGTCACCAGTTCTGTTTTAATTTCTTAATTGTATGCTATCTTGCCTTTTTTTCAATTGATGACTGACACATTGAACAAACAACAGCATTTTTAGTCTTGTTTTTCTGTATTTAATACCAGGTTACATTATTACGGTTCGTGTCCACTGGGGCATTTTTTTTTTCTTTTTTTGACATAAGGAGTTACGCAGCATCCCAGAATCTAGGAGGAGCACACTCTGGCATTACTGGATTGGACCAACACATTGGAGACTGCCTATTTGTAGATTTCAAACCAAAACACTTCAGTTTTGATCACACCATATAACCTTAATGTGTCTGTGAGATGTTAATCTAAAATAAGCTGCTGAGTGGCAAATCGAATCCATCTCGATCGAGTCAGAGGTCTGTTCCGCCATGGTTACAACCCTTCATTTGCATAAAGTTGCCAATGATGACATTTATGCACAAGTTTACAGAATAATGCTGGTTCTCCCAAACACCCCGCAGTGCCGCCAGACTAAGCAGTTAGCACAGACAATGGCTGGGAAGCAGGGGATAACGTTCCAGTGGACACGGACTCGGAGTACCGTACAACACTGTAAGATGTGACAGTTCATACAAGCCTAGCTAAGATACTGTAGTTCTGCAACACAGATTTTTACTTCCACATATCTACTGTAGCACCGTACAGCAGTTCAAACTAGTGAAATATTCAGGGTGCATCAGGAAGACCAATCTTTTGCCAATATCTGAAACTGAAGTAGTGTTTGCATAAGTTTTCTTTTTTGTATTTCCCCAATTTGTGGTGTAGTTTTGAACTGAAACAAGCGACTCAAGGGGAAGTGCGTAAAAAGAACTAATCATCGCAGAGCGATCAATTTTCATCAAGCTGGAATGCGTATGAAAGCAATTAATTTAATCTCACACCAATTTTTTAAAGTTTTAAATCTTTGGGTGAACTACAAATGCATTGCAGACATTTTAATTTTAACTAATATTCAATATGTTTCTTTTTATGACACTGTACATTTTTCATGCAATGTTGATATGTACAATATGTACAGCTCACTACTTTTTTCTATGCAGGTTTTCATTTCCTTTTGCAGACTTTGTCAGATTCAAATGGTACAATTGTGTTATGCAATGCTTTTGACATACATAGTGTGTATATGCGACTCGATGAACTGCATTCTGTTTAGAGAGGGAGCAATAAGGAATTAAAAAGGGTGACCCCGTTCGCCACATAAGCGGCTTTGGGGTGTCAAGCCCAGTGCTTCACAATACAAAAAAAAAAGGAGCTATGAACTGTCATGTTGAGATAGTAAACTAATGCAGGGTAAAGGCAGTTTTCCTCTCCCTTTTTTTTTTAAGTCCTTTTAATTCTGTGTATCTTGTGATGAGTATGTGGGGAATCACCCGCCAAGTCATTTCCTTGTCTTTCACATCCGCTTTGATGCTGTTGAAGTGGTGATACTTAAAACTGGCTCTCATTAGCACTGCTTGCTAAATGGCTACACAAAAAAAAAAAAGAAACTTCACCTGACGCAAACACAGATAACATGCTGTCCTGCGCAGCTCGTCCCAAAGGCGCGCTGTTTGAAAGAGGCCTCAATTCAGCAGATAAAACCTCATGTTTATGATGAACTCTAGTGATAAGTTTGCTTGGAGCAGCAAGAACACACTAAATAGATAATGTGAAGAATTTATCTAAAACAAGGACCGTGTAACATCAACCGTCCATTCATGTTGCATTTAATGTTTCCTTCATCTCTTATCGCAACCATGTCTTACCTTTTTAACTATATGCGTTGAATAACTGGACTCCATTGTTATTTTTCCCTCCTATGTTTCCTATGACTCATAAAGACCATATTTGTTTTTTAATAAACTATTAAAGTGACAAGTCTCATTTCAACTCCTCCTACATGCAATGATTTCTTTATTCAAACCCAAGTCCAGGAGGAATATGCCACATCCAAGCAGTATACTATTGGAGCAGTTGCTGTTTCCTTGTTTGTGCTGTAGCTGGACATATACTACATCTTTGAGTGGGGGGGTTAGTATTTTGTTGTTTGAAAGATTCAAAGAGATTCAAAATGTTTGTGGTCATGAGCACAGTCTGGAAACGTGTGTCCCGGTACAATGAAATTCTTATTTTGCTGTCCGCAGTGAAGCGGGATCAGAAGTGATAACTCAATAATAGACATAGCGTTGCAGCCAAAAGCTTGATATTGCTTAAACCATCTGAAATTCTTTAAATACTGAGCATGAACATGTTGAAAAAGAAATAAATTACTTTAAAAAAAAAAAAGAAGTACAAATGCTCAATCAAAATGTTCCAGTTCGTGTATTATTTGTCGTATTTAAAAGACATTTAAGTCAAAAATGAAAGTCATGTTGATGTCAAACCAGCCTCAGACTTCTACATCTGCAAGCTGTGGTCAGCAAGTGGTTGGCATCGCAATCTTGACATTTCAGTTTGCATTTACTTTTAGCCAGATAGTATCAAAACAGTGTTGGGTGTCTGGCTGGGAGCCCACTGGGAATGTATTTCTTACAGTGCCTCAAAGCTATTACATTTAAAATCCTGATGTGATCAAGATGTACAGCAAACTGATCTAATAGCCGGGCTCGAGCGGGTAACGGTTGCGCCGAGACGCTTTTGCGTTTCTTTGTTTTTTCATCCCCATACAGGGGGAAGGGAAAAAAGAAAAACCCCAGCTGTATTCCCCCGTATTCGGGCCTGGCCTCGACCCTCCGTGTTGCCGGGCCTTGCTCCTCTGATTCTCTGCCAGTGATGGCCCTCACCTGGCAACAGAATTAACGCAAACACAAATACATGGCCGACAACACTCGGTGAGGTCAGCTGGGAGCAGCTCCCCCCTGCTGGCTGGAACGGCAGTCTGACCTTCAGCTGACACCACCCCCTGTTAACCCCTCAATTAACCTCCGCATCAGCCCCCCTGCTGGAGGAGCAGAAAGGAAGAGTACCCCCCCACCCCTTCTTCCATTCTACCTTTATTTCCTTTTATCATTTTCTGCCTTGATACACCCAGGCCCTGGGAAATTACCATCTTATTTCACTAATGCGTTTGGGAAAATATCACCGTCCAGAAAATCTGCAGTCACTCAGGAGTGTTACGTTTTCTCTCTCTCTCTCTCTCTCTCTCTCTCTCTCTCTCTCTCTCTCTCTCTCTCTCTGGTCTTTTCTGGCATCGAGAGAAGGAGGCAGAGACTTGGAAACATTTAAAAGTCCAGGTAGAGTATGCAATGACCTTTTCACAAAGTCATCCACCTTTCCACTCCTGTAATCAATCCCCTCTACGATAGTTCACTGTGCTCTGGATTGTAATGCCACAATTAGAGCAGCGCCATTGTTTCTGTTTGCTACCTGAAGAAAGAGAAATTGCCACCTGTCCGATGTCAAGGTCATTTCTCTTGTAATATTAAATAAATTAGTGTTCAGCGGTGGCCGGCTCTTCTGTGTAGCTGTGCATTCATTCATCCATCCATCCGCCCCCCCGCCCCTCCCCGTCCTCCTCCTCAATTGGGTGGGTGAGAACTCTTTGGCACAGAAAATGAAAGTCCCCTGCACTCGGCCATGAGAACAAATTACTGCTCTTTATATGGGAGGCAAAAAAAAAGGCAGATGAGCACGTTGATAGTGTTCTGTTTCCTTTTATTTTCAAACTGGAGTCAGACCTGAAAGTTGCGTACTGATAAGATGTAACTATTTTATAATTAGCCATAATATGACTAATTAGACCGGACAACAGGAAGTGCCAGTAATGCTCGGCACATTTTTTTTTTTTTTTTTTCCTGGTCCTCTGTGGATCCATAAGATCCATAATAGCGGTCATTACCGGCCCCTGAGCCTTTAGGTGGTTCATTTGAGATGTTTACGGCATTGTGTTGTCACCCATTGAAGATAATCACACCGATGTGACAACTGCCAGCATCTGAACAGAAAATGACATCTATTGTTGCATTATAGCATTTGTCATAATGGATTTGAAGTCTGACATTGTACATTAAGCATTAGGTCCTTTTGGATTGGATAAGCAAAATTACATTCATACATGCTCTGTTCTAGGTGTGGCGCAGTGGTCAGCACCTCCGCATCGTAGCAAGAAGGTCCCATGTTCGATTCCGAGAAGTGTCTTTTTGTGTGGAGTCTCCATGTTCTCTGGTTTCCTCCCACAGTCTAGAAACGGGCAGGAGATTCATGGAAGACGTGAATGAGAGGGTGAATAGTTGCATTTAATAAAATATATAATAAAAAAAAATATATATATATATATATATATATTTTTTTTTTTTCTTGTATGTCTAATAATCCTTTGTGGGAAATTCCTCTCTGCATTTAACCCATCATGGATTAACCATGAGCAGTTTGCAGCCATCTGGCCAGGGTGAACCCCGCCTCTCGCCCAATGACAGCTGAGATAGGCTCCTGCACCGGCGTGAACCAGAGTGCAGGATAAGCAGTATAGATAATGAGTGGATGAATGACCATAATCTGTCCTCCTGTTAGTCCATCAAACACATATGCACTGAAATGCAGCCATTCTTTTTTTTTTTAACTCTTTGTCAGTCATGTCCAAGTTTGAGAACACTTGACCCCTGTCTTTAGATTTGCAGATGTAGGATCCAAGTCAGATGAGTTGATCCTTGGGAGCTGTGCCAGGAAAGGGGAAAAAAAAAGGGTTCAAGTTATGTCACTTTCAATTAATCTCATCAGGTATTGGGCCCATTAACTGTCTCACACACGAGCATGGTTTACAATGCAAATAGGGTCATTACCTGAGGACTGTAATTGACTTTGACAAGAGGCCAGAGAGGCCCGCCTCCTTGCGGCACATGTTATTTGTTTGCTTATTTCTTCTCACACACCTATTATTGATGCGCATGCCAACCTGAAAAGTGTGTAAAATTGCATTAGCAGTGACAGAATGCTGATAAGTCGTATTTTTTTTTCCTGTTAAAATGCAGCGGTGGGTAGTTTGTATTTTCACATATGAAATTATATCAGTGTCAGAACAGAGTCCCAGCAATGAAATGTAAATGATTTCCAAGCGAAAGATTTGTATTCTTTGTTCCTCCCTTCTTGGCGTAACAATGTGTGATGGCACTCAAACCTTAAATATTTAAAGACCCCCTTTTGCTAAAGCTTTGCAGAGGTACAAGGGCCTCTGACTGCTTCTAATCTCCCCGTTACCTGGAGGCGTCGCCACGGCAATGCAAAGATAACACGTGGTAGCAAGCGGGATCGCGAGACTGGGGTTTGAAAAACCTCCGGATGGGGCACGGTGAGGTTCAAAAGACTCTGCCCTGAGAATGCGGGGCACCAACAACATCTGCTTCGAGAGAAAGTGAAAATCAGAGAGGAATTAAAGCGGAGGAAGAGATGCTGAGATGTTTTTCGAATCCTCTCCTTACTTGCCTGACTTTGTTAAAAAAAAAAGAATTTAAAAATTAAAAAAAAAGGAAAACCCTCTCACCCTCCCCGTCTCAGATGCTTTGTTAAGGCCCGGTGTTGGCGCGCCTCCTCGGGCATGCGCCATAGATGCCTGCTCAGAGAAAAATAAAGCAGCTGAGGGGTCTTGGACATTTAAATAAATTATCAGCTTTAAGTTGCACTCTTTCAACTTTTTATTTTCCCATCCGCCCTTCCGTCTGAAAGGCAGTGGGCTGCGGAAGACGCAAATAGAGAAGGACGTGACAACCAGGGATGCCTGTTTATTTGCTTGTACGTGCTCCCGGAGCTATAAATTAGATGTCACCATTGCTTCATGTCATCGGCGGACGTGGACGTGTCGCTGCCCTCCCAAGCAGCGCTTTTGATTGTTTGTTCTTAACATCACTCAAATGAAGGGCCCAAACGGGGGGCCCTCCGTTGCCCGGGTGATTGGCAAGTTGCGTATCCGGCGCGCTCGTCCCGTTGTTGCTTACGTGGACATTTAGTGGAGGAGTTGCTTAGCAATGTTCTTGTCAAACATAAAGATGTTTATGTGCTTTCCCGACCCAACCTTTTTCGTACGACTGTCCCTATTCACCCCCCCCCAGTGCTTTAAATCGAGCATAAACACAGGCCAAAATGGAAAACTTCCCTCATGGTGGTTTGAGAAAGCATGTTTACAGAGCCGAGATGAGTGTTTGCGTGCGTATGTCGTTCCTGAACAGGACTCCGCCCTGCCCAGAGTTGGGGTTAAAAGAGACAGAGAGAGAGAGAGAGAGAGAGAGAGAGAGAGAGGCAGACAGAGAAAGAGAACCAGCAGAAGTAGCTTACCTCCCTTCATGCAGAAAGAAAACACGGATCAAGGTCTTAATAATACCAGCCATTGTGGCAAATATATAGGACTCTACTTTCCGCTTGGAGCAGCCTCTTCACATTGAGTTAACATGACTGACAGGCAGAGCCACACGTACACACACACAAACACACAAACACGGCAGCTCGAACAAGCGTGGTAATAACAAGCGAGCGGATCAGATCAAACAAATGCGTGACCCAGTATTTTCTCTCGTTCCTTGTGCTTCTCAGAGACGCTGTTTGTCCTTTATAAACAAACAACACCAACATTACATGTATCTTAGATCTTTTTTTTTTATTTTACTGAAGCCCCCCCTTCTCAACAGTGACTGAAATCACAAACGCTAACGCGGCAGCGAGAACCCCCACCGTACAACCAGATGCTGTGTGGCAACGTGTTTATTTTCCTGTCAGGGCTGCTATATTGTTTCATCCGCTACAAATAAACACATCTCCTGTTGCATGTTTGTTTACACGCCGCGCGGCAACAAACTGCTGCGGTGACGGTTTGTTTGAGCTGACGAACAGCGAGCATTAAAACGGGAGCCCGCCAGGCCTCGGCAGGGTGTTTTGTATGCACGCCGCGGGGATTTTGAAACGCAGGGGAAAGTTTACAGGTGTGCATCGGCAACACCTGCTCGCAGCACCGCGGGGGAGAGAACCTCGTAATGTGTAAATTAACCTGTAATCCAAGGTTTCATTGACAGCTGACGTGCCACACACACACACGTGGTTGTAGCAGAAAGCATAGTCACAAGTCACAAGTCACAGAACAAAGAGTTGTAAATGCGAAGTGCATTTCTGAATCTTTCTGAAGCTCACCTTATGTAGATCAGTGGAAAATATCCATAATAAACAGGTAATTATACACATGTCTTAAGTACTATACAGCAATATCCTAAAAGAAAATCTGCAAAAAATCAATTTTTTAAGGTTTAGCGAGTTAAAAGGGAAGTGTAATACTTCTACGCGTAATCGAGGTAGTAGGGAGTTTCCCGGCACCTTTGCAAGGACTTAAAAAAGCTTTAACTAAAGTATAAAAACTGCATGTAGCGTGCCTTTGTGTGCAGTGCTGTTAGTTATAGGGAGCTCCATAATTCCATGGAACTGTCGAGCATTCATTTCTTCATTATCTATTCTGCTTACGGGGGATAGCGGGCAGCGTGGGCGCTGGAGCCCATCCCAGCTGTCACCGGGCAAAGGCGAGACGCCGCGTTCTGATCACCTATCAGACCTCAAGGCCTCGACATAGAGCCTTTGATGCGCTCTTTGTCGCTCACATTTACGGTTCATTTAGTCTTGTTGATTCAAGTTCAAGGTCTTACTCCTTGAATCTCACCTTCCCCCGGCCGTGCATTGGAAAATTTGCTTGTCCTGCCATAATGTATTCAACTTTTTCCCTTCAGTTTGTCACTCATCTGTACATTTGTGTCACGAGATGTATAGAAGGCAGCTCCTGAGCTAGAGGTGGGAGGTGGGTGGTGGGTGGTGGTTGGTGGGAGGTGTCAGTGTGATTTTTTTTTTTTTTTTTTTTTTTTTTTTTCCCCCTACACAACTGTTTTTTAAATTTCGTATGTTGGTAGGTGATAATTGGCGCGGGGGGGGGGTGGGGGGGCACAGCACATGTAA
>CAAKHD010002321.1:162193-184012 GCA_901007705.1 Fistularia tabacaria
AGTCAACAGATCTTGCATTAGATGAAGAAAGAAACGGAAAAAAAAAACGTTGCAATTGCAACATTACATATCCCTTTGCAGCCAGTCCTCAGCTGGGGGGGGAGGTTCTGGGTGTCGTTTTTTTTTTTTTTTTTTTCTTCGCGCAGTTAACCTTTTTCATTAAACCACATTGCGTAATTATGGCGGGAGTCAGTGGCATCCTCCATTGTTGTTTAATTAGCCAGCTAATGTTGTTACTCGCTGCTGCAAACCCTTCATTTGTCTTGCTTAAGGAGCCTCTCTCTCTCCATTACCGTGGGGAAATTCGGTTTTGTTATTTATTATAAGAGGAGAATATGCAGCAGTTATGTACATAGGCTATTAAATCTTAATAAGCGCCAATTTTTACCATTACAGAATGTTGATGGCTCGCAATGAAGCGGCCCTCATTGGAGTTCCTCTAACTGAGAGTCGTACGGAATAAAACAGCTGTGGCCAGCTGAGATTTGCGTCTGTTTTAGATTCTTCTTCTTCTTCGCGTCGCGTCCAACGGTCTGTCAAACAGAGGGTACGAACTCCCAGAAGCCTCACGTGACATTTCATATGTGACTTCGGGTGCTTGGATGGGCTGAGAAGGCTGAGATGGTTGACCATATGTGAAGTTGCAGACAATTATTGATCCCAGCGATATTCTCTAGCACTTAACCTTTACACTAGCTGCACGAGATATGAAGTCTCTTATTGAATGTGTACTTTTATGTTCTTCTCTGGTGACAAGATTAATCAATACCCACTTCTTCATTAGGGGCGAGAGCTTGCTTGACTGTGGTCAGCCCGGTGCTCTATCCGCCTGTGTGCTTGAGCAGCATCAGGACCCCTCGGTGGTCTAACTCAGCAAACCCGTGTCGCTGAAAACTTCCCAAACATTATTCCGAGATTGCCGAAGATATCAAAATTCATCTTGGAGGCCAGTGGAGGAACTTTTATGATAATTATGTATTAAGGAAGCTACTTAAGTACCTTCTGCTTTTCCCTTATGTAGGCAAGATGTATCCAGATAATCACTGTTAATCATTCTCGCATCTATTCATTCCTGTACACTTTCACCTGAAAAGTCTTTGCACTCGGAAAATAATGCTTCTCCTTGCAATTGCCTGACACATTATCTCATTAAAATGTACAAAGAAAACTCCTTCTCTTTATCTCTGATAATCTAATTAGCATCAGCCAGATGGTTTAATAAGGGATATCGGCTCCATTTAGCCTCCCAAACGGCCCGCTGGAGGAGAACAGTGGAGGAGGCTCCTCTCTACTCTCCTCTTCACTCTGAATAGCTCTCCAGGGTTCACATTATTGCTTCCTCTGCCTGAGGCGAACCACTCCAACTCAGGAGTTTAGGGAGGATGAATGCATCCAGGAGAGAGACATGCTCAAAGTGAATCAAATAGGCAGAGATGTTGGATACTGCTGGGAATGTTTTAAACCAAATAATGGCAGATAACTGATTTCACCTTTGGTTCCCCCAAGGAGGGAAAAACAACTCAAATTAGGCTTTAAATCTTTTGGAGATATGTCAGTCTGTTCTGTATGGGTTTAATTGTTGCCTACGAAACGGATTCTCTCTCTCTCTCTCTCTCTCTCTCCGGGCTCAGGGCATGGATACAAGTACAAAAGACTTGCATAGCAAAGCAGTACGGGCCCGTAAGTTCTGCCTACTTTCCGGCGATGCAGGGGAGCGCCTTGGTCCTCCAACTTCAAGCGGTCAGGCCTGACATGGCACCAGTTCAAATAAAGTCAGGCTATCATATCATTAAGGAGGAAAAAAGTTCTATGTCCAGATTACATTAGAGAAGCCTTAGCTGTCTGGTTTCTTAGGTTCTGACACTTCTCTTTCCGTAATGAGCAGATGCTTCTGCAGCCGAGACATGAATGCTCAAGTGAAGTCCGGTCGACAAGACATCCTCAGCCAGGCCCTGCATTGGCAATCTAGGCAAATATGTCGAGCAGAAAGAGGCTAGCCGGCAAGCCAAGCAGCCAGACTGTGGAGCTGGTCGCTACAGCCTTCAGAGCCGGCAGCCAGAGAGACATGCTCAATTAACTCTCCAACTTCAGCAGGGCTTTTCCTGCTGGCCAGTGGAGAGGAACAATAATGACTGGATTTAGAATAAAAAGATGTGCACATCTACAAAGAAGGGGGTGTGAGTGGGGGAGAAGATGAGATAAGGGGCTCCCATTTCGATTGACGGTTGGAAATTGTGGAAGGTCAGTGTGGTCTGTTAAGCGTCACCCAGGCAACTGCTGGGAAAGAAAAAAAAGGAAGAAGAAAAATCAGTCCAGCCAAGCCTGATCAGGGTGTGAGGCTTCACTGCATGTTGCTTCCTGTTTTCCCCCCACTTCACTTTCTCCCTGTCCTTTCATGAGGCCTTTTAAATGAGGCCTCTGACAAAGGTACATCTCAGGCCGATTGTAGAAATCGCTTGGTTTGTAGAAAATAATTGGATGTTGTTGTTTTTTTTTTGTTTTTTTTTTTCCACAAAAGAAAAAAATCAAGCTCGGAGCAGGAGGCGTTTGCATCACTGAGGTGACCGTCCAGCGATGTCAGCACGAAAAACAAGAAACCTTCTGACATTGCTGTCGTCAGAGATCCACATCTCTGGAGGCCTTTTTTTTAATTATTATTTCCAACTCCTCCTGTACCGTTTCTCTGCTGTTGAAAAGATGCCAGCTGATCGGCCAATAAGAACAGAGCGGTTGACTGGGTTTACCGAGACTCCAAAGGCGCTGCTTAACAAGTGGAAAAAACGGCTTATTTCTTTATCAACGGTGTGAAGAAGATCTGCAAGGGACCTCTTCACACCCGGCCTCAGGTAATCAGTTGAAACAAGTGCCAGCATCTCTGCTTAACGTGTGCACGGTTCCACGTGCACAGGAATAAATGCTAACTGCGATCTCCCACCGCCTGAAACAGTAGCTAATAGTCAGCTAGATATAATTAGGCTTGCGTGACAGCACTAAAAAATCAAGCGCCAGCAAAAATAACACGACACCCTGAGAGATACTGGTGCTTCTGACAACCTTAATGCAACCTACTGATATATACTGTATAGAAATTTACATTGGTAGAATGCTTGTACGCCATGTTTTGTATATTACAGTGATGCTCTATCAACCTTTGGAATAATTTGTAAAGTCACATCATACCCATTTGCTCTTAAATATAATTTTAAACGGACTTATCAAGGTTACACTGACATCATAGATTCAACTTTCTCAGTTCATGTTTGGAATGAGCATTTTTGAGACCATAAATAAATCAGATAAAGTATAGAAAAGTCTTGAAGGCTCATCTGAAAGAGTGGATGGTCTTCCCGGACGACCTTGAAAGCGTACAACAACACAAGTGCCACGGCGTACATCTGTTGTTTGGCGAAAAAACAGCACTAATGCAAACATTCACACTAGTTCTCGCGGCGGCCGAGACAAATACAAGCTCTTTCTTCTGTACTTGGAAGTACTCGGCAGCTTGTTCAGTTGGCATCTCAGGATGTCGAGGAGGGGACGGAGTAGTGATGACCTGCCTCTGAATATAACATCGAAAAAACAAGCTATATGTTTGAACTGGGGTTATGAAGTTCAGGGCAAACTATTCAAGTTGATCAATAGAGATTTAGAAACCACATAAGCACTGGGTTTTTTACCTCGATATCCATACATCGTTTCTCTTCAAAGCGTGTTTGTGGCTGCGTATGGAAATTTGTGACGTGATCAAACTGCTCACAGACACACACACACACACACACACACACACACACAGAGGTCTGCAGTTCACAATCAACTCTTTTGACACAAAATGCACCGAGTTAGGAATATTAATGTCCACATTCATTTTGCGTTGACCTTTTGTGCTGACCTTTTGCCATAATTCCCTCATCTTGAGTTGAGGAACACACTCTATGCACGCCCACACACACACAAAAGATCTGAAGCTACCAACTTGCGTGAGGCATTATTAAAACACATACAGGGGAGGACTCATTGGCATTGATCATTAAGACAACATTTTTTTTTCCCCCCTTCAAACTTGTATAAATGAACCCAGCAAGTGAAATGATTGATTATTCGGCCATGTTCTTTTTTTACAAAAATGCAAATGTTGATGAACAAAAAGAAATTACATTGTAGAATTTATAAAGTGCAACTGCTATTAAGCCATCATCTCGCCGCAACAAGAAGGGGTATAATGTATTGTGTCGGCTTCATGATTGACAAACCAGCTGCTGTTAAGAAAGTTAAAGCAAAAATTAATCCGGTATGTTAATTCACGATTACAAAGTAGCTGTCAGGAAAGCCGAGAGTTTTAACCCCAGAAAATGACTCCGGCGTTACAGACAAACCAGCCACACGTCTCTGCAAGCCGCCGCTCTTCTCGGGACATTGCGAAATATTGTGCCAGACGTGATTGTTTATGGCTAATTTACGGCTGTTACGCACGCGTAAACACACCCTGAGGAGAAGGCAGCGGCACGAAACATAAGAGGCTTTTATTTTCCTCTGTGAGGAAGAAGTGAGTTTTGTTGTTTTTTTTTTAACCTCCAGGAGAGGGGGGAGGGGGGAGTGGGGGGGTCTGGGACCAAAACAAGCAATTGGGAGTGTGACACGGACAAAGGAAATGCATTAGTCAGCCATGTTGTGTGTTCCTGTGAATGCACTCTTGTGCAGAGTTCACTCAGGAGAAATTACATTTCTGCTTTGATTTAATTAAAGCTAAATATTGGGCAATCGTCAGGCACTTGGCAGGGTATGCTTGACACTGTAATTATCTCCTGAGGTGCTTTTGTCTTAAAGGCTGCATTCATGCGTGAAACCAATTCTAACATTGACTCGTCAAGGGCTTCACATTCCCCTTCGTTTTCTTCTTTTTTTTTTCTTCTTTTTTTTTTTTCACTTCATGAAAAAAAAGACGCAGTTTGCTTACTGTTCCTCTGAGCTGTCTATAATCTGTCGCCAGGGCCGGGGCAGACCTCTGGTGACTTTCACACCGTTTAGAAAAAAACACATCAGCTCACGGCTGATTCGGTTGCAAAAAAAAAAACAAAAAAACGGCCGATGCCATTTCAGTCATGGTCTCCGCAAGGAGGCGCGTTGGAAAGACGTCCTCGTTCAGGGTGAGGAGTAACCGCAGCCGTGGATTAATGGGCCTTTAACTTCTGCGACACATCTCTATATAAAACACTGTCGCGATGCTATACAGGTCTGGGAGAAGGTGTATGATTTACAAAGGAATACAGTGCGTAGGTGAATCCAGATAGCCCCTCCACTCGTTCTTTATTTACCGTATATATCAACAGTCTCTTTCTGCTTACCGCGCTCTCTCTTTCACTGTTTCCTCTTGAATTATTCACAAGTGTCATCGTGTTGACCTGTTCCTTGTCAGTGCTGAAACTGTGTCTCGGCGCTGCACTTCGTGTCTGTGTGTGTGTGTGTGTGTGTGTGTGTGTGTGTGTGTGTGTGTGTGTGTGTGTGTGTGTGTGTGTCAGGGCCAAGCAACACCCCCCTCATCCAGTCCTCAGCAGTAATTTGTGTCACTGACTTGAGTTTGATGGGTGAGCGGCTTCACACAACACTGTGTCGCGGGGGCGGAGGGCGGCGCGGCGTGCACGTGGAGATGTCGATGCACCCGGCGTCAATTTTTTTTCGCGCTGCCTCTGCACGGCTTCGCCCGTCTTCGGCCTCAAGACGTGACCGGAAGAAAATGCATGTTTTGTTTTGGCACATGTGTTTGTGTGTGTGTGTGTGTGTGTGTGTGTGTGTGTGTGTGTGTGTGTGTGTGTGTGTGTCTGTGTGTGTGTGCGACTGCAAGCGAGAGCAGCAGTACACCTCTCTCCCTCAATAGGCTCGGCGCCGTGTCACACTGAGGAGCCCGGAGGAGACAGCCGAGGGTGCGTGGCGTTGAGGCGCTCACAGCTGCCACTTGTCACATTAGTCAGCTCAAATTTTGAGGAAATCAATTCGGGGCCTTAATTCGCTCGACGACTCGCGAGCCCCGGTGCTGCCGAGGAGCCCCGGCCTCGAACGCTGGGGTCTCCCCCCCCCATCGCCTCACCCCCAACCCCCCCACACCCAAAAGATAAGTAATCGACTCCCGGGGGAAACAAGTCATCAATCTTAAATCACCTCCTGCAAACTAATGGCAGTCTCAACCTGGCCGGTCCTGTTCAATTGAATTATAACTGGATTGACAAAAAACTGATGAGACTATTTTGAAGGTAGGAAGGAAGAGAGGCTGGGTATGTCCTAATGGCAGGAAGTGGAAGAAAAAGAGTGGGGGGGGGCATAAGGATGTGCGCACGCACACACACACACACACACCCACACACCCACACGAACACACACACACACAGCTTTCTGCTGCAAACATTTTGCACTCGTGTACAAATTGCACGCTGCTAAAACAGCTTCCTCACACTCACACACACACACACACACATTCACGTACACGCATTCAGCTGGCCTCTTGCTGTATGCTAATGCTCATCACCAGTCCGGGCGGATTAACGCCACGGCGCTCAGCTCTGCCGACGAGGCAGATGCAGGTACTTGGACCACCCACTCTCTCAGACACAATGCGTGGAGACAGGATCCCGGACGTTCCCTCTTCTAGGGAAAAGCGTAAACCTCCTCCTGTGAGTCGCCGAGCCGCCGCCACCGTGGAAACGGGCTCCGGAAGGATGAAAGTCCAGTTTCACCGCGAACGTAGCCGAGCAGAACATCTCGTCACATAAAGATCCAGACAGGATCGCAGAGCCTTGATGTTTTTAGTGTTTCAAAACAACATTAAAAACTATTAGGCTGCCTTTTGATCTCCTGCTCCACAAGCGTTTTATTTTTCACACCCGTGTACACTATCTAAGCCACAGTCTGGCTAAAACATGAATAAAATGACACGGTTTTAAACATCAGTGCTCTTCAGTGTCAGATAAAGTTTACACCTGACCCAAATAAGAGCGCACGTGGAATGTATACTACATTTTCAAATGCGAGGCTCACAGTTTTTCTCCCGAGCCCAGGTTTGAAACCCAAATTCCGAGTTTGTCCGATAAGTGAGACGCCGCCGTAAAAGGCAGGCGAGCACAAACCGTGGGATGTGATGGTTTTGAAATTGCAGAGACTCGTTGGAGTCGACAAAGCATTTGTGTATTTTAATTCTCTGTGTATTCAAACTGGCGATGCAGTGGTTCACGATGCTTTGGCCTCACAGCGAGAAGGGCTCCGGTTGGAATCCGACAGGAGGCCTCTCTGTGCGGAGTCTCCATGTCCTCCCCGTGTCTGCTTGGAGTTCCTCCGGGTTCTTCAGGTTCCTCCCACAGTCCAAAAACATGCTGGAGGTTCACTGGAGACTCAAGAATTGTCTAGATGTGTGAGTGACAAGTTGAATGGTGATATGTCTTTCTATAACCTGTGAATGAGCGAATCAATGGTTGTATGATTTCTATTTAACGCTCGAACGAGGGAGTGAATGGTTGTCGGACTCTATTTGTGGCCCTGTGGGTGATTGCCGACCGATCCGGAGTTGGCCAATGGCAGCTGGAATAGGCTCTAGCACCCCCGGCGACACTTGTGTAGATCATGAGTGAATGAATGATAACCGGTAGATTGTCGGCAAGGATGGCGGTTGTTGTTAACCCTGGCCTCGACTCATCTGGCATGGAAGTCCTAGGCTTGATTCGCATGTTGGGTTTTGGCATAAGTCTTATGCCCTTCCAGGCACAACCTTCCGCATTTTATCCTGGCTTGGAAGCGGGTTGAAAAAAGGCACAGGCTCGTGACCCGTGAGGCCGCATTGAATGAATGAATGAATC
Source organism: Fistularia tabacaria (assembly GCA_901007705.1). Taxonomy (NCBI): domain Eukaryota; kingdom Metazoa; phylum Chordata; class Actinopteri; order Syngnathiformes; family Fistulariidae; genus Fistularia; species Fistularia tabacaria. The sequence continues at coordinate 170,032 of CAAKHD010002321.1, forward strand.
AATCAATCAATCTGTTCAACCTTGTCAATGGATTGCGCAGATTCTGATGTGCGGACATGAAACCCGTGCCTATTACCGAACAATCGCTTCCATCCCATCGCCACTTCAGGCAGATATTTCGAGTGGGTAGACAAAGCAGAGTGCAAACAGTATAGGATCGCAAACTGTCGCGTTTCACACGAGGTCTCCATCTGTCTGTGAATGAATGAAAACCTATAAGTGAACGTCGGCAGCGATTACGTACGAGTCGTGTTTTTGACTTGCTTACGGTGGCAAAGTGCCTGTCTGTCTCTCCGGTGCGCGGCAGAGACTTTGTAGACGGTTGATGTAAATCCTTAGCCTCCCACCTGTCACGGCCCCAAATCGACAATAATGCGACGAGGGGCTTGATCATGGCATGTGCGCGTTGCCACTCGGTGCCACTGTCTGTCAAGTCAACACGTAGACAGTGGGAGTGGAGCGGCTTGTTGGGATGTATTTACTGTTCCTCGCTGTCACCAGTTCCGCCAAGGAAAGAAGAAGGACTGCCTTGTGAGGCACATGAAAGTGATGGATGAAAGTTTTCCTCTCCCAGGGCGCGGGGCTGAATTAAATTGAAAGCTACTGTTTATTCCCCCCGTGTCTCGTCGCAGATTCGGGTTTGTTTGCAATTGATTTAATCCGGAGGAGGGGGGTCTTTTGTGCGGGAAAGGCTGAGGTATTCTCTTGATGGAAAAGATGATTGAATTTGTTTTGTCTCTCGTGCCTCTCTCTCCATCCTGTGCCCGTGTCGGTAAATCAGATCATCCTTCTCCCACCTGTCAACACACACACTCCTTGTTGAGGAGTCAAAGTTCATTTGCAAGCACACTCTTTGATTTTTATTTATTTTTTTTCTTCCTCTCTGCCCCACAGAAGTTCTGCCGGGCAGTTTCTCCCTCTTCGCCCGAAGTTCCTTCGACAGAGGAGATGTTCTTCACGCCCGCTTGCGATGGTGCTCGGCGGTTCTCGAGCTCCGCAAACTTTGATAAAATGATGAATCCCGTCTAACGCAGGTGATATCTCGCACAATCTCCGCGGTTCCTGCAACTGCGCCGAGCTGTGATAAGGCTCTGTCCCTGGTTAAGGGGAGCTTGTCAACCGCGATTCCTTTGTAGAAGAACCGAGCGGAGTCTGAGGGCTTCCTGTGGGGAAACGGCCACAGTCATTATTCACCATCCAAGGCTTTGCTCTGGTCTGTCAGGCTCTCTCCCCCGGCAGCAGTCCATCTCTGCAGCCATTCATCATAGACCTGAATGCGGCTGAGAGAAAGGAGGCAGACACTTAGGCCCGCCGCTAGAAAGGCCCTAATGAAGGCCCTCTCTCTGTTCCCATACAAACACCTCAGCGATATTAAGCTGGGTCAATTATCATGTCGCTCTTAGCCAGCCATCAAAGTGCGGGTCCTGCATTTGAGCGCGTCGCGCTTTGTCAGACTCACCGAGGAATAGGGTATGATTCAGAACTTTGAATACGCTAGCGCCAGAAACACATTCCTCCGATGTTTCTAAAAATTTGAGATGATCCTCTCCTCCACGGTACGCTGCAGAATAGTCCATCCGAGAGCGTTCAGCCTGGAGCTGGTTGTCTTTGGCTGTGCGTCACAATGTCATAGTCGGAGTTGAGGTGAGGTGTTGAGGTGTCGCCGTATCGTCCAGATTAGCAACGCGGCTGGGAGATTTTAATTAAGATAGAGTACGGAAAACATTCTTTTGTTTCGCAATGTAAGTAACACACCAAAGAAAGGGCGGTAAATGCGTGTTGGTCGGTCAACATAATCTCAGACTGTTGCGGGGTGATCACAGGCTTTGTTGAAATTCATAAATTCCGCGTAACAAAGCGATCACAGCGTGCTGTTTGCATGAAAAATGCACTGTATTCAACATTTCCTAGCCTCACGGCGCTCCGGCTCTGCTGCTGTGGTACAGCTACGAGCACAGCCGCGGGTCGGTGTAAAGTAACACGTGCGATTATGCGTCTCCTCCGGGCTAATCTGATGAAATGATCCTAGTTTTTGGGGAAGCATTCGCTCTGTTCCGTTCACATTGAAGTGGGAATCTCTCTTGGTATGAGAGCACGTTGCGATTTGCCCTTTACGTCTGTGTGTTAATCCTGACGTTTGGCGGGTCCACGAGAGACTTGCCGATACAGCCATTCAGGCTGTGGCAGCCCGACTTCAGGGAAAACGCCGCCTTCAAGTCTGTCCTCATCTTCAATGTCAGCCCTGGGGCTCCAAGACAACATATGTTCCCTGCGTGTCCCCGAGACATGGCAGTCGGCGTGCGCTCCACGCCGGCTAGTTGCACAAGCGCATCATCACACCGCCGCCGTCGTCCTCGCAGACCCCCCGCCCATCTTCTGCCCGCATCTAAACTGTAGCAGATGGCTGGAAACGACGGCGGCGGCGGTGGAGGCCGTGTCGCGAATGTAAGCGGAAAAAACAGTCACAGCGGCGACGACCCCCGTCTCTAAAACGACAAAACCATTAATTGGCGTTGCGTAAGGGCCGACTGCTTCGGCTGTGTCTCGCACAGCGTGAGCGCCTGTCTAAAACTCACAGATGTAAAAGATTAATCTTTTTGCCTTCAGGTAGGTGAGCAGGAAATCATTGGGCGGCGAAAAAAAAGAAGAAGAAAAGCAACACTCCTAGCTGTTTGGTTTAGTGGGAGAGAACAGACGAGGGTACATCCTCACTTCTGGGGAGGATGTTCAGGATTTCGTCCTTGAACAGACCCCCGCGTAACTCTTACATTGTTCTGGTCTTGTAGAACAAGGAAGCTGTTGAATATTAAAGAAAAAAAAAAAAAAGGAGGTTAACAGCTCTTTAATAGAAACAGGGACAGATATTGGGCGCTGCAACTAATGTTTGTATGGTTTGGGACATACCATAATAAGACTGGGTTTTTTAATCGCACCCAGGATTAACGCGTGAATCGCTCATTGCTTTATTACAGTGGCAGTAAAAATTGGATTTTTGTCACGACCAAAATGACAGCGAAGCAACATCCGAAATAAAACGCCGAAGGAATTAAAAACAATAATCAAATTCCAATAAAGCCCAGGTCGGAGAGAAGACACAGAAGTAGTTGTATTCCGCGGGGAGTCTACTTTTCGCACTACAGACAATTCAGACGTCCATCTTTTTTATCTCAACTCTCTGATCTCCCATTATGCGCCGCCCCCTCACCACCTCCACCAGCCCCAAATTAATAAAGCTGTGTGTTATATATTAGCAAGGCAATAAAAGGATGAATATTTGATAACAGAGATTCAGACACTGTTATTACCAGGCCGTTTCATCAGCGCTGTGAGCTCGGGCCGGAGACGGCTACGGCTTCCCAGCGTCAGCAAAACCCGGCTCACGACAACGTCGGACTTCCGGAAGAACTTGAATGATAGCGCCGCGTTGTAAAGGAGTGAGGGGCGCACGTAGGATCTCAAAACATTTTACCGGCCTTTCTGGGATGCGCGCGCTACGATGGCGTCAATCTCGCACTGTAAGTCCATCTGGTTCCCAACTTTCTTTTCCTCCGCGTCCTCTTTGTGTGTACGTGTGTTTTTTTAATTTTTTTATTTCCATGAACCTTTTTGTCCGAGAGTCTCCCGTAATCCGTCTCCCTAGCCGAGGGGTATTCCCCGCGGGTAAATTACTCTGGAGGCCTGCCTGGCCCCGCGCCGCATCAGATTGACCCTCAGCTTGTTTGCCATTTTGTATACTGCACTGTTTATTTAACAAGGAGCAGAGTGAGTGTGATTTCCAGGGACGGGTCCCTGTGATAGTAGCTTTGACACCCTGCCTGAGTAATGACCCTCATTATGGAGCCTCTGACAGCTCCCTGAAAGGCCTGATTTATGAATATGCCGGGACCGTAGCCTCACAAACCTCCACGCTCGGGCCTCTGAGCGCAGGCTCCCCTCTCTCTGTCAGAACCCTAGACTATACATATATGTGCGTGGGCGTCCGCATACATAAAGCGCGTATACATGCGCCAGAAGGTACATCTAACAATATACGGGCATTTTTAAGGTAAACCGCAAAAAAAAAAAAAAAAAAACTCTCTCCGTTCGCTTCCCCTCCCCGTTCTTCGCCAAACCAAATGAATAAGTCGCTTGACGGAAAGTTCGCGAGACTTTTAGCCAAAGCTGAAGTTTCACGATTCATGGTTCGGTATGCGAACGCAGCGATATTCTACAGCGAGGGGTCCGCCGTGCAACTTCTAACTTTGATTCCACCTCGCCTTATTGGTCAGCGCTTCATCAAAATTTCACATCTCACTCCTCAAGGATTAACCCTATACATATTAACCCTTCTTAAATATCACACATATCAAAGGGCGGCATAAATAAGTTATGAGGTATATATATCTCCCTTCTTTTTTTGCCCCAGCAGAATCAATTAAGTGGGTAAAGGAGCAAAAAAAAATAGGGTATTCGGGAGGCTCCTGGCTTTGCAGGGCCTAGAGAGGAAGGGGCCTAGTATGGGAACGTCAGAAGGAATAGGGAAGAGGGGAGGAGAAGAGCCAAATGATTGCACAAACATTTAGGCGAGCGAACGGAAGGGATTGGAGAAGCAGCGAGAGGGAGAGGAAGAAGCAGGAGATCTTTCCAGAGAGAGGAGAGGAGGTGGGATATCCGCTGGATATGCATAAACAGGAATCAAACAGGCAGGTGGGCAGGAGAGCGAGCAGCAGCCGCAGATAAAGCTATACATGCTTGTCAGAATCCAGCAGCTTGGCCGGTGATTTATGAGGATCCCCAGTCAAGATTTCCCTCCAAATCCTCAATCTCGCAGCTTTGTTTAAAGTAGACCCCCCTACCCCACCCACACACACACACACACACACACATCCGTGCTTGACTTGACCACTCAAACATGCACATGTATGTGCTCCACAATTTGTATGACAAAAAATAAAAATCAACGTGATTGATTCGCAATATGTTGAAAATAACACATCATATACGTCTTTCAACTATCATTTATTGAATGTTTTTGTCACTGACTAACCTTTTCACAAGCATTTGCACAGAAGTAGAACACATTGGGTGTGGAAGGGGCTCTCACCGGCTGTCGCTGAAGGTTCGAAATGTTAAAAGTGGTGAATTTATATCGTAACTATCATCAGCAAAGAAGTTAGGGATTCAGTTAGTGTCAGATCAGAAACCCCCCGATGACTAAACCGTTGCTCTGATGGTGTGATGACCTTTTTTGGCAAAAAAAAAAAAAAAGGCACAAATGCCCCACTTCTTCATCTGTTCATTATTTTTGCAGAATGTTATTTTCACTTCTCCGGGACACTCCTGACGTCTGATGTGTGTAAGGTGCGTGATAAATGATAAATACTGTATTTGTAGCGTTCCGTGGCTCCTCTGGAGTGGAGCGGCGCCGGCCGTGATTGGCGGCGGAGGTGATCATTGACATGCTTTCTTTCACTTTGAGTCGGCTTAATTGACAGGAGTAGATAACTGGTTGAACACAAATGCACGCACGCACACACAGACACACACAAACACACGCACGCACACACGAACACACACACGTATACTTAATGCCCCGCATTAAAAAGCCCTGGATAAAAGGTAAGGAATATGCTTTATTAACTTTAAATATGCATGATGTTTCAGCGGGAAAGTGCAGCACCGCATCAGGAATGTCCAAAAGCTTGACTACTTATTTCTCTCTCTTTTTTTTTCCCCCTCGAAGACTGTAAATAATTAAAAACAGATAGAAGGGGGAAAGAGAGAGATGAGAGAAAAAGTCAAATATACTCATACTCTCTGCATAAACACATTCTTATTAGTGACCTTGGATGCCCCACAATGCCAGACCTTTTAGAGTTACAATACACGTTTCAAAACTCTGGCACGCATGTCTGTGTGTGTGAGCATGTGTGTGTGTGTGTGTGTGTGTGTATGTGTGCGTGTGTGTGTGTGTGTGAGTGAGTGAGTGAGTGTGTGCAGTCAATAGAGTGCATTCCAATATTCTTCCTCTACAAAAAATAACAATCCTTGCCCATCAAATCGTCTGATCAAATCATCAGATTGCTCTTTTTGCACAGTTCACATCCTCGGGGTGCAGTGTGTGTTGCACACACACACACACACACACACACACACACACACACACACACACACACACACACACACACTTCTCAAAGCATAACCACGGGTGGACATTGTTTCCTTCCCCCCGATCCCTCCGGCCTGATGTTCGAACACTTCACTTTCCCCGCGATGCTGTAGTTTTCCAGTCATATGTCAGCAGTTTTTTGTTGCTCCGGATAGCCGTTTGAGCGCAGAGCCTCACCGCCGCATCCAGTCCGGCCTTAATCCAATAAAAAAAAGGCAATTATTGACACTGTGACACGCTCTCTTATTAGGCAATTGATTTCCTTTTAGCGCTGTAGATTCAACCCCAGAGCTGGATAGCTAAGCTCTCCGGATCCGCGGATCGTAAGAAGAGGCTTAGCCCTATTAGTAAACGCAGATTCTGCAAACATGACAACCCCGCATTCACCACAACTCCCTGGGTTATGTAAATAGATAAATACATAAACAGGCCGTGAAAAGAGCCGATCGCATTAGTCCCCTCTGATTTTGAGAAATCTGCGGCTGCAAATGAAATCAGCCCTCTTTGACTGCCAAGACAGAGTCGTCTCCGTCGGCTGCTGTTTTTCTTCCCCCCAATGCAAATCACACAAAGTCGTTTTTACATCGTCGCGTTTTATTTTGCCCCTTAATCTTCCGCCGTGGCAACGGTTGTTCATCATGATTATTTCAGCCAGCCAAATGATATTTACATGAAGTGAGTATTTATCCGGCATCATTGCCTTGTTATGTTGGTTGCCTCGCGCCTAATGGCCTCCTCCGCTCTGACTCGGTCATTCTATCCTTTTTGTTGTCTTTGGTTATTTTATTCCCTAGTTTTCTGCAATAAAAATTTCAAAATGCCCTTCCGACGTATCATCTCCCGGCGAATTTTAATTTCAGCAAACCCGCAATTTGGAAATGGGGGTGTAATCCTGTCACCGCCTGTCCTTCATGCCTCTCACACAATGATGTATTAATGGCGGGGCTAGCTAATGAATGGAAAGCACCAAGTTGTTAAATCTGTTTTAAGGTGCCATTTCTATTAATTTGCTCTTTGCTACGCTCTGTTGATCTGTACCCCCTGATCTTTGCCTTCTTTTTTTCCCCCCAGAAACAACATATTCACAATATATTTTCACAATCTGGTCGGGATGTAACACCTCTGCAAGTGTGAGAATGTGTTAAGATTTGTACACACTAACGCTGGGAACAGACCCCGACTTTTAATATGTGTAATTTTTTTTTTTTTTTTAGTTTTTTAATCGTTTAGCCAAACGGGGGGCTCATGTCAACAGATCGGTCACAGAATTGAATTTCACATATCCGTTTATAGTTTGATATTCAAGAAGAGAGGGGTGAGGAACAGTGTGTCGAAGAGGGAAAAAAAACCCATTCTGAATGAAACCCATTACAAAAAAAAAAAACGCTGAAAGCCACAGTTCAGCCATTTTAGTAGTTCTCTTGGTTGGTGAAGTGACTACATTTTGGATTTCACTATAAAGGAGAAATCAAATCTACAATTCATATCCCTCTGTGCATCTCCAGTGCAAGTATGGAAGCTATAGCTGTGCAAGGGTCCTTGCAATGAATCAAGAGGAAGAATGTTACCCCTGCGCACACACACACACAGACACACACACACACGCGCCCGCACACACACACACACACACACACACACACACACACACACACACACACACACACACACACACACACACACGAGCTTAGGATGTTCTAAATTAAAGGAGTGGAACACGGAAGATGCCTGATCGTTTGTATTTCATGCCACAGCTCTGAGAGAGCGCGCTGCCATTCCTTGCCGCTTGACTGGGCAGATTATACTCAGGTATCAGCCGCAGCCAAGAAAGCGGATTACTTGTGTTCAAATAGAGCTGTCAGTTTGGAAACTCAAGATGCGATCATTTCCATGGGAAGGGTAATTATAGCGGATAAAGCCCACGTTACTGTCAGATGTTGGCACAGGATGAGACAATCACTCAGTAATGAAGGATTTTACATGTGTGAGGTGAACAAGGTATTCCCTCTTAACTCTGGCACGCACTCTGTTTCTCACCATGTCCTCCTCTATTATGTTGTTTCATGTAGACAGGGGGTCTTGCACCACTGGCGGTGTGTGATTGCACTGCAGCAGGTTTCACTGTGGCCTGGATCCCAATTTTTTGTTTCTTTAAAACACCGAATGCATATTTATGAGTTGACTAGGTGTTTCTAAACACGAAACTGGCGTCGATCCACGTGCTTCGTCGGGTTCCTCTCACTAGTTTTGGATCCGCAATGTAGATTAGATAATAATAGATTCAACTTTATTGTTATTACTCATGTACAAGTACAGGGCAACAAAATGAAGTTTAACAATAACAATAATTACAGGTGATTTACAGATAAGGGTCTCCAAAGCTATTCTGCAGATGGATATGTACATTAAATCTAGACTATGGACAGGAACTATGGAAATAAGTTATGCGTGTACAAAATTGCTGTTGAAATGGATGTACATAACTAAATAGATATGGACAGTAGTTGCCCAGGGTTACTAAACTTGTGTTGTAATGTGTCTAGATCATCTAAAATAGACAACATAGTGTCTGTGTGGCTGCTAGAACCAATACATGGTGGATGATGTGTCTTGAATACATCTGCATATGTAAAATCGATATATATTTCATTTTTAAAAAGTTTTACTTTGGTAAATTCCGATGGTTGCCGTTAAAAACGTGTGAAGAGAATCAAAAGTAAAAAAAATAACACTTGAATGCTGACGGCTGCTCACGGTTCTGATCTTAACCCCCCCCCGACCCTCCTTGACCTTTAACCTTTCTCACACGGGGGGGCGTATCAGAGCTCGAACTGAGGCTTAAGGGCTGAGTCGCCCGGCTGTGCAACAGGTGTGGCCGGGAATAAGTACCAGAGTGAGAGTTTTTATAAAGGCAAACGTGGAACGATATTCTGTTGAAACCTAATATCACCCAATGAGATGGGACCACTGAAATATTGATAAGGCCCTATAGGGAATGCGAAATCCATCTTTGAGCACCCCCCCCCCCACTCCCCCCAAGTTGAAATGTCAATCTGAATTAAATTCCAGGTATGAATATAAAATAACTTCCAAAATTCTCCACTGAAAGGGAACTTCTTCCGCTCGCCGGCTCTTCCTCAGACACGCACAAGTTGTTCCCTTTTACTTTTCTCAACACAACTTCCATCAGAGCGACGACGATCATCTGTCATTACAATTAACGGAAAAGCTGACAGCCGCCGACCCCTTGACCCCGACCTCGGCCCTGACCGAGCCGTCGTGAAGACGCTTCTTCTCCTTCGCAAACACACACGCACAGACACACACACGCACACACACACACACACACACACACACACACACACACACACACACACAAAGCAGCGAGTCTCTTTTATTACGATGAGCTTGTGCATTGTACATCTCACCAATAACCAATCACTCATTTTTTTTTTTCCTCCCCACTAAATACCCCACTCTCTTGATGGCTTCACCCGGCGCTCGGTCGAAAAGGTCACACAATTAAATGGCTGAGGCCTTCTGTTCATGTCACAGAATGGTGATGTATCACTCCGGGCTGGCTGTACGTGTACCTGACACACTGTGAGCATGAATATGATTTCAGAGATCATTAAAAATTTAACAGCGTGACCTAATTACCCGGGCTCCCTATTCAGATTCCGAGCGGTAAGTGAGACGGAAACAGAGAAAGGAGGAGGTGGATCTGTGTATGGCGGGCTATAAGCCTCATCTGGAATCAATTATAATTACTTTATGTTGCTACTTTGTCAATCAATACGGAGGCGGCCATAATGGATTGCCCAGGTGTCATATTCTGTACTCGGAGCGATGGAGCACTCCTGTTTGCGTGTCGCGTAAGCGATGGCGGTAACGGGGGGAACTGCCGTAATTAGTGGGTTAGTTTAGTGTTTAAGTAGATCAGGTTTATGAGCACCGTCATTTATCCTGAAGTGCACTGATTTGGATTTTAAAAGAGGCTCCGCCGTGCCCCGTAAATGCACAGAGGAAGAAAAGAAACCCGCCGCGCACGCGTATCCATAAAGGATGATCGAAGATCCATCCGGAAGTATAGACAACATGAAAGAAACAGTCCATTGTTGTTATTCAAATCAACTTCCTCTCAGGGTACATGACTTTTTCCGCTCTCCTTTTTTGCCATATTGATTGCCGGGTGCGGAGTCACAAACAAGGCAGATTAACATTATCTGCCGTTACAAAGGCTTTCAGGAATCTTTGACTGAAGTCGTAAAAACCCGGGGCTTTTCATGTCTCCCTGCATCGATTTAACGCTTGTGAAAATGAATTGCAGATCAATTGGCTTACCTCCGGCCAGACTTAATGAGCGAGCACAACGCCGGAGCCTGGTGTTGTCTGGCTTTCACTTCATATTATTTTTTTCAGGGGGGCAATGACGACAACGTCGGGGGGGAAACTAAACAGAGATTTTAAGATTGCTTTGAATTCCTTTCAGTTTCTCCGGTGATCCGAGAGTAATTTTTCTTCCATTTTTGCGCTCTTACGACAACAACAACGGAGCGTGATTGTTATAGCTTGTCCAGGAATATGCATAAATAATATCCCTCCGGGAATTTGTTGCACTCAAAACAATATTATTCATTGTTTTAATCCACTTTAAGGACGTCTTTGGCTTATCTGTGAAACATCACCGCAGCAGTCATACTGCAGGGATATGATATCATGTGGAGTGTTGTGGTGGCAACCAAAACTCCATTATCCTTTTCTTTTTTTTCAATCCTATTACATCATTTCTATTCATTTGCCAATTTGTAGCCACGTTGGGACTTAAATTACAACTCCGACCTTATCTCGCGCCGTCCCGCCGGTGTGTGCGCGCCGCTGTTTGATTGCTGCGTATGAAACACTCGCCCCCCCGCCTTCCACTCCAGCAATGTACTGTAAACATTTACCCTCCGGCCACCTGGGATCAATAAAGGCTGTTGCAATGCGGTAATCAGATGGCACAGCAAATCTCCTAATCACCGTCTAATACCCAATGAGAAGGATGAGATTGCGCGGCTGATGGCTCCTGCCAGCTCTTGATTCCTCTCCCGTATTGCCAGAGCGTGTGTTTACATATACGGGACACGACAGCAGGACCCCGGCTCCCGAGTGCCGATTAAAGAGATCCTATCGTCCACTAAACAGAGTTTCTTTCCACTTTTCGTCTTACTTCCTCTTTGAGTAATCTGCCGCGTTTAACACCGTGTAAAGCTTTACATTGCTGCACCGTTTCTAAGTAGAGGCCCGCCTGCGATCAAGGTGCCCTTTTTTTCACTGTTGCGGACCGCGGGTCGACTTCAGTCGCATGCGCTGCAAAATATGAAGAAAACGACACCGTGAAACACTGGCCCCGCCATATTGAACTTGATATTCATTCAATTCATTCATTATCCGTACCAGTTGTCCTGCAGTCAGTGTTGTGGAGGCCTGGAGCCTATCCCAGCCACTACTGGGCAGGAGGCAAGGTTCATCCCGGGAAGGTTGCCGTGCAGTCGATCGCAGGGCGACGTATCGAGATACTCAACCATATAAAGACCTACAACCGTTCATTTCCACTCACATGTCAAATAGGGACATAAAACCATTCAACTTCTCATTCACACGTCATCGAGAGACATCCAACTATTCATTTCTTTCTGTCTTCCTTCATTCATGGCTTCATTCACGCATTCATTCACTCATTCACTCAATCATTGACTCACCCGTACATCCGCTCCCCCAGACACCCATTGGTGTTGATGCTGTCAGCATTGTCGTGCGCTGCTAGTTGCCACTTTTGACCGTGTTTGTACTGATTATAAATTGTTTTATATTCTTCATTTTTATTTCTTCTTTCTTTTTGTTCGTCTTTTCTATTTTTATGTTTTCTGATATTTATGTATCCTAGCGATTGCACATTATTAGCTACCTCGACCGCGCTATCAACTGCGTGTGAATTGAAATGTCCCCATTCTCGGATTGATTGAAGGAATAGCCTATTCTATTCTCTTCTATTTGTCCGGACAATTCAGGGTCTCGGATGAACCTCCTGTGAGTTTTTGGACCGTGGAGGGAAACCCGAGAACCCAGAGGACATCCACACAGACACAGAGAGAACATGGAGACTCCACAGAGAGGGCCCCCCTCCTCCTCGTGGGAGTCAAACCAGGGACCCTCTTGCTGTGAGTGGGGGGTGCTAACCACTGCACCACCTGAACATAATATAAGGTTCTGTAATTGCCCCCACAGTGTTCCAGAAAGCATTTATCCATAGTTCATCCAGACATTATAATATCGGAGGGTAAAAGTCTTGGTTATTGTATTAATCTGGGGCCATTGAAAGCTCCTCTGTTCAGAATATGCAGACAGCGCGTCAACAACTCTCTGCCCTACCTACCCTACCATTAGTGGCGCCTTCTCCCGCTCTTATCCTAACAATTTTTATTTTATTTTATTTTTTTTCTCTTCAGAAGAAAAGAGGGAGCCCTGGATGGATCGCAATTCATTGGAGTCTCATTGTCTGCAGTAATATATACTATTAAGTGCAAGTATATAGCAACAAACCTTTGATTAAATGGATTTGAATCACAAAGAAACAGCAAGACCCCTCCTCAAGCCTTCAGTTAATAAGGATTGCTTTTAGACTGGGTTCCTGCGCATGCTGACTTTTGACACCCACGGTTTTCAAGAAGGGTATTTTCTGAGGAGACTCATACGGTGGCAACCCCAGATTAAATCAAGTCAGCTATAATAAAGTATAATGTTATATTCATTTTGTCATCATTACCGATTTCAGTGTACTAAAAGGCTCGTCGATTGTAATGAATTCCAAATAAGTTCAATGTGCTAATGGGAAAAGATGGAGAGTTGTGTGGATTACTAATATTAGTTAGGGCTCTATGTTTCATTAGAGTGTAATGGGAAAGAGAATATTTAAATAGGGCTTTTTCTGTGTCAAGTTGCTCTTTGATTGTCAGACCGTCCTCCTAATTATTCATTGTCAATGAGGTCTCGAAACAGTGTTAAATGCTAAACTTGGCTGAAGTGTTCCACCTATCTATTTATTTACGTTATCCTCCTTCACAGCTCATAACGTCAGAGAACATTAGCATACATTGCTTGGAAAGTAAAACGAGATATGGCTGAAATAAAGCCAAAATAAGTTGAATTATAGAGGCAAAGACATTCTTTACATAGAATTCAAGAGCTGCATTTATCCGAGAAAGGCGTGCAAATCTATGTAAGTATCTGTACTGTTTGCATAATAGATTAGAAATTAGCATTTTTGTTCATTTTCCGTGTATGCACAGTGCCTGGAAGAATAACACTCCATGCATATCAGATCAGCCTGCCTACAATTTTGCGCAGTATATTATTTGACAATCTAAAATGTGTAATTTGCATGAAATTGCTTAATTAAAACACAGTCACTGGGGGTATTAATTTCTTTGTCTGACAGTGGAGTGTAGTGAGGGGAGAGCTAGGGAGATGTAAAACGCTGTCAGATAGCGCTGTCACAGAGGCAGAAAGGAAATTCTGCCACACACCCCCCCCTCACCCCTCCTCCTCGTCCTCCTCCTCTCTTAGTGCACAGAGCGATGGAGAGGATAACGCCTGCGCTGCTAATTTGGGTTACGGTGGTAAACGGAGGCCACTGCACTAGAAAGATACCGGGGTGTGGGGGGGTGTGCAAAAGGGGGGGGGGGGGGAATTCCCTGGGGGAGATAGGAAAGGAGAGGGGGGGGGGGGGGGGGTCAGCCGGTTTTGGGCCCTGGCTGTGTTGTTTTCCTGGGGGGGGGCCGGGCCCAGGCGGCG
>CAAKHD010002323.1:1463-11463 GCA_901007705.1 Fistularia tabacaria
TCCCGCGGTCGTTACATAACTCCGAGATCTGAAGGGATGAAAATCGCAGGGAGACAGAGGAGAAGAGAAAGTGAGTGGGTGTGTGTGTGTGTGTGTGTGTGTGTGTGTGTGTGTGTGTGTGTGTGTGTATGAGGGTGTGTTTGTGTGCGTGTTTGTGTGTGTATGTGTGTATGATGTATGAGTTGTATGAGTGTGTGTGTGTGTGAGTGTGTTTGTGTGTGTGTGTGTGTGTGTGTGTGTGAGAGTGGGTGGGGTTCGGGATTTGTGTGTGCATGCAAATGTGTATCTGCATGTGAGTGTGTGTGTGTATGTCTGTGTGTGTGTATTCATGTGTATACAAGTGCGTTTGTGTAGTGTGTGTGTGTATATGTACAGGCATGCGTGTGTGTGCAAGCATGCATGTGTGTGTGTGTGTGTGTGTGTGTGTATCTGTGTGTGTGTGTGTGTGTGTGTGTGTGTGTGTGTGTGTGTGTGTGTGTGTGTGTGTGTGTGTGTGTGTGTGTGTGTGTGTGTGTGTGTATGTGTGTATGTGTGTGTGTGTGTATGAGTGTCTGTGTGTGTGTGTGTATGTGTGTATGTGTGTGTGTGTGTATGTGTGTATGTGTGTGTGTGTGTATGAGTGTCTGTGTGTGTGTGTGTATGTGTGTATGTGTGTGTGTGTGTCCTCCTGACAGTGTTGTTTCTCCTCCAGACGTCTCGTCGTTCCAGATGAACGACTCGTCCTATGACAGCCTGGAGAACGAGCTGAACGACGACCCGGAGTCTCCGTTCCAGGATCAGCTCCCCCTGCGGGACAAACCCGACTCGCGCAGCCGCGACTCCGTCATCACGCTGAGCGACTGCGACCCGGACGCCGACCCGGAGGCTGAGTCCGGCCCGCGGCCGCCGCCTCTAGCGAGGCCGCGCCGCTTTTGCCCTGCGGCGCGGCAGCCGCGGGGCCGCCAGTCCAACGGCGGCCCCCAGGGCCCGCGCCGGCTGAGGAGGAGCTCGGAGCCGGCTCTGGCGCTGACGTGCGCCGCGCCGCCGCCGCCGCCGCCTCCGGCCCGCGCCGCCGACAGGCGTCGCTCTCCGGCCCGGAAAGCCAGCTACGACGCGGCCATGGAGGGGGCGGGCGAGGAAGAGGAGGAGGAGGAGGACGAGGTGTTCCTGGAGCAGGGCCTCGGCGGGCTGCAGCTGACGGAGGAGAAGGCGGGACGCGAGAAGGAGGCGGCGAAGGTCCAGAACGGCGGGCGCAGGAGAGCCAAGCACGCGGCGCCGCCGCCGCCGCTCCGCCTGGACGCCAGCTGCTCCAGCCTGTCGTCCCCGGCGACCTCCCCCACCGGCTCCTCCCTCAGCTCCCTCGACTCCGCCTTCTCGCAGTACTCCACCGACTACGCCTCCTGCGGCGCCGCTCCGCCGGTAGAAGCCGCCCCGCTGTCGCTCCTCTTCCCCGGACGCTCGCCGCCTCAGAGGGAGGCCCCGCCCCAGCTGCCCCCGCGGACCGGCGCGGCGCCGGCCCTCGGCGTGCACCCCAACGCCTGGCTGAGAAAGGACCGCCGCCTCTCGCTGAGGCAGTGCGGCCACGGCGAGGACGAGGCCGACCCCCCGCCCCAGGAGGTCCCGCTCGGCGCGCAGAGCCTCCGGCGGCGCTCCAGCAGCCCCCCGTCCTACCAGCAGGCCCTCCTGCAGCTCCAGCGCAACCAGCCCACCTTCTTCAGGGCCTCGGAGAAGCCCCTGACCGTCAGGGAGGTGAGGCTCCTGCAAGACGCCTCCTGCACCTACAGACCCCTCAAGAAGGCGGAGGCGGGCGGCGAGGGGGCGCAGCCTCCGCAGGGGGTCTTCTTCGGACAGACCTGCACCACCCTGATCCTGAAGAGGCCCAAGTCCCACTCGCTGACGCCGGCGCCGGAGGGACAGGAGAGCCGGACTCTTCCCCGCAGGAGCTCCGAGCCGTCCAGAGTCCACGCTTCGTCCTGGACCTCCGCCGGCAGCCTGACGCTGGAGCGGCCGCGCGCTCACAAACCTGCGCCGGACGCTAACCACCCGTCCCCTCCCGCCGACGGCCGCCTCTGCTTGTCGCCGTCGGCCAGCCGAGCCGTCGCGGACTATTTCTCCTCGCAGGGCGCGGCGGACGAGTCGTCCCGGCGCCGGAGCCGGGAGGTGGCGCTCGCCATCGTGCAGGGGAAGAGGGAGTGGCAGAGCCGGCAGTGCAGCGAGCCGCGGCCCGACGACTTCGACCAGCTGTTCTTCGCCGAGGAGTCCTACGTGTAGATGGGAACTTTGTCCGGATGAACGTCTGCGGGTTCGTCGCCGGCCCGTATCCATCCGCCACTTCCCGGCACGGAGGGAAACCTCGGCTCGGACGCACTTCCTGTCTCCGCGTTGTATCCCCTGTGGGCGTTGCACTCTCCCAAGCCCCGCCAAAATAAAAGCCGCCTTCTCCTTTTCCCCGTCCGGGCGCTTTTGTTTTGAAAGTGCCTCCAACATCGCGGAAGGCGGCGCGGGTTCTCGACCGAGCGGAACGCCACGACTCAAAACGACCTCTGGCGCTTCCACGCGCCGGTTGCTAGGCCACGCCCCCCGCGGAATCCTCCAACCGAAACAAACACAGTCACCGGGCAACGACGCCTCGAACATTGAATCAGAGTTCAGCAATAGCTTCATGCTAATTGCTAGGTAGGACATCACTCTTCTGTTACCACCCTCTTGAAAATACCCCTCGGTCAGTAATTATCACAGCGCTAGCGTCCGAACTCTAATTCGTTGAATGCTTTTCACCATGGAGTAATGAATCAGTATTTGGACGCTTGCTAATTGCTAATTAAGACAATTACTCAGTGAAAAAAAGGGGCGCCATCGCAAATGTGGCGTTGCCGGCGTCCCTTTGTCCCACCCTCTTTAAAACGCTCATTGCTTAGCAATTAGCACAAAGCTAGCATCCGAACTCTGATTTGATGAATCTTTTACCATGGAACATTCAGTCAGTATTTAGATGCTAGCTCCGTGCTAATTAAAACAATTACCAATTAGGACAAAGGCACGCCATCGCAAATGTGGCGTCACCGGCGTCCTTTGTCCCGCCCTCTTAAAGACGCTTAGCAATTAGCACAAAGCTAGCGTCCCAACTCTTGATTCAATGAATCCTTTTTGCGCTAGCGATGTTTTGCCGCTACCGAATAATAGCACGGGCCCCGAACCAGACCAAGCGAAAAGCCCCTGGAGTTTTCTGTTGTGCGCTAAGTGTGCACGCGCGTGCGTGTGTGTGTGTGTGTGACGATTGATGCGCGTTCATGCTACATTAGCACTTCGTTAGAGAACGACGACCCCCCTCTGTGTGTGTGTGTGTGTGTGTGTGTGTGTGTGTGTGCATGCGCATGCACGTTTGCGCGCAACCAGAAAACAATCTTTTCTAGGTTTTTACGCCCGACGCCGTTTTGTCCGGCGTCTGTCCGGCGACACCTCTTAAAAGTGCAAAACGTCTATTTAATTAATATATAAATTAAAAATAAATAAAAGCATAAATAATTTAAAATAAAAGCCAAGAATTCTAACACAACATCTGTTTTCCACCACAAACACTGGAAGGAGGTCATCCACGTTTTTGAAGAAAAAAATGCCCCGCGTGTTTCTTTACCCTGTACTGTTATTATTATTATTATTGTTGTTGTTATTATTATTGTTTCCATGGCGATGACTGGTGTACAACATGTAAAATTCTGCATATTTATGACACAGAAAATATATGAATATATAAATATATGCTCCCGTTTCCCGCGTGTGTGTGTGTGTGTGTGTGTGTGTGTGAGTGTGCTAGTGAAGATGGCGGTCCGTGGACATGCTAACATCCCTGCAACAGCAGATGCTGGTTGTTACCGTGACGACAGGAACAGCAGGCAGAAACTGGATCATTCATTCATTCACTGTCTTCATGGCTTGTCCTGCTAGCAGGCTGTGGAATGTGGAAGAGGGGAGCGGGCTAATCCTAGCGCCCGTATGGGGTAGGAGGCGGGGCTAAATCTGGAGACGTCACCCGTCAATCATCCGACCGTTCACCCTCTCATTCATGCCGACGGACATTTTGGAGGCTTCAGGGAAGCAGTGACTGTTTTTGGGGACTGTGGGAGGAAGGAGAACCTTTGGAGAACCCAGGCAGGGGACCATGGAGAGAACAGGCTCCTCCTGGAATCCGGGGGCTCCGGGTGATGGGAAAGTCCCGGGCTTCCAGAATCAGAACTTCCCAGGAATGCGAGGAAGGAGCGAAGAGCAGGAAACATGTTTGGATCTTGAGTGTACAGGGTTCTAAGGGGAACCATAAATCTTGGGTTCTTCTGCGGCACCTTCCAAAAGAAGCTCCAGTTGGCACTGGTCTCCTCTTTTCCCCGAGCCGCTGTTGTTTATCCAGCATTTTGGGGGGGGCTGTTCCCATCCCCGTCGCCCGGGCTACGGCCAAAACAAACCCCGCCCAGGTGAAATTATGGGATGCGTGCTGGAGACACGCACGACTTTTTGGGGGCGGGGACGAGGGACTGCGTTCGCAACCGGAGCATACCGGTACAAAGACAGTGCACTGCTGTTTTGGTCACCCGGCTGGTTCCAGCTCACAGGGGTGGAGAAGGTGGAGGTGGTGTAGAAGGTGGAGTTGTGGGGTTGCGGCACACAAACATTCTTCTGTTGGCGTGTTTTATGATGTTTGGCACGTCGGCGCTGAGCTGACGGCTTCGCGTCTGACACGACTGCGCCTGGACGGGAGTCAGGAGGCAACATGTGGGAACTTCAACAGAGGAGTTAGAGGAGAAGAAGGGGGTGGAGAGGCAGGAAGGGGGTTGAGAAGGAGGAGCTTGAGGGGAATGCTTCATAGACGCAAAGTGTAGGAAGGAATTTTGAAACAAAACAAGCAAGTGTTGACAGGCGTCTTGCTCCCACGGCCTCCTGGGAGCAGAGGTCTGGATCTTCAGAGTCTCCTCTGGGGATTCCAACTGGAGAGCAGAATCCTGATGACCACGTCTGAACTCCGAGGTGGATCTGAAAAGTTCTCGAATCGGCATTTGGACTCATGGAGAAGGATTTGTCCGGTCAGAGGTCCAGCCGAAAAGGTTTGCAGTTCTTGTCCAACAGTGCACTGGGTTCTCCCTGTCTGGACCTCAATGTTCTCCTGACTGGGTTCACAAAGTATCGGGCCTCCATGGTCTCCCTCCTGGGTGGTCTCCAGGTTCTCCTGCTTGGGTTCTCCCTGTGTGGACACTCCCTGTACCCCTTCCTGAGTTCTCCTCGAGTGGAGTCACTGTGTACTCTTGCCCAGGTTCTCCAAGTATAGGGCCTCCATGGTCTCCTTCCTGAGTTCTCTCCGTGTTCTTCTGCTTGGGTTCTCTCCTTGTGGACACTCCAGGTTCTCCTTCCTGGATTCTCCAAGTGTGGAGCCTCCATGTTCCCCCCTGGTTCTGTCCTTGTGGTCACTTCATGTTCCCCAGGTTTAGATCAAGGCTTAAGTGTACATTCAGGCAAGAGCCCGCTTTAGATCCAGGTCAAGATCCAGGTTTAAGTCCACATTTAGATTGAGCTCCAGATCCAGCTTCAGATCCAGGTTTAGATGCAGCTTTAAATCCAGGTTCAGATCCAGGTTTAAATCCAGGTTCTGATCTAGGTTTAGATGCAGCTTGAAATCCAGGTTTAAATCCAGGTTCAGATCCAGGTGTAGATGCAGGTTGAAATCCAGGTTCAGATCCAGGTTCTGATCCAGGTTAAGATGCAGGTTGAAATCCAGCTTTAAATCCAGATTCAGATCCAGGTTAAGACCCAGGTTTTGATCCAGATTTAGATGCAGCTTTAAATCCAGCTTTAAATCCAGGTTAAGACCCAGGTTCTGATCCAGGTGTAGATGCAGTTTTAAATCCAGGTTCAGATCCAGGTTCTGATCTAGGTTCAGATCCAGGTTAAGACCCAGGTTCTGATCCAGGTTTAGATGCAGCTTTACATCCAGGTTCAGATCCAGGTTCTGATCCAGGTGAAGATGCAGGTTGAAATCCCGCTTTAAATCCAGGTTAAGACCCAGATTCTGATCCAGGTGTAGATGCAGTTTTAAATCCAGGTTCAGATCCAGGTTCTGATCCAGGTTCAGATCCAGGTTAAGACCCAGGTTCTGATCCAGGTGTAGATGCAGTTTTAAATCCAGGTTCAGATCCAGGTTCTGATCTAGGTTCAGATCCAGGTTAAGACCCAGGTTCTGATCCAGGTTTAGATGCAGCTTTACATCCAGGTTCAGATCCAGGTTCTGATCCAGGTTTAGATGCAGGTTGAGATCCAGCTTTAAATCCAGGTTAAGACCCAGGTTCTGATCCAGGTTTAGATCCAGGTTCTGATCCAGGGGAAGATGCAGGTTTAAATCCAGCTTTAAATCCAGGTTCTGATCCAGGTTTAGATGCAGCTTTAAATCCAGCTTTAAATCCAGGTTCAGATCCAGGTTCTGATCAAGGTTCAGATCCAGGTTAAGACCCAGGTTCTGATCCAGGTTTAGATGCAGCTTTACATCCAGGTTCAGATCCAGGTTCTGATCCAGGTTTAGATGCAGGTTGAAATCCTGGTTCTGATCCAGGTGAAGATGCAGGTTGAAATCCCGCTTTAAATCCAGGTTAAGACCCAGGTTCTGATCCAGGTTTAGATCCAGGTTCTGATCCAGGTGAAGATGCAGGTTTAAATCCAGCTTTAAATCCAGGTTCTGATCCAGGTTCTGATCTAGGTTCAGATCCAGGTTAAGACCCAGGTTCTGATCCAGGTTTAGATGCAGCTTTACATCCAGGTTCAGATCCAGGTTCTGATCCAGGTTTAGATGCAGGTTTAAATCCAGGTTAAGATCCAGGTTCTGATCCAGGTTTAGATCCAGGTTCTGATCCAGGTGAAGATGCAGGTTTAAATCCAGCTTTAAATCCAGGTTCTGATCCAGGTTCTGATCCAGGTTTAGATGCAGCTTTAAATCCAGGTTCAGATCCAGGTTCTGATCCAGGTTTAGATGCAGGTTGAAATCCTGGTTCTGATCCAGGTGAAGATGCAGGTTGAAATCCGGTTTTAAATCCAGGTTAAGACCCAGGTTCTGATCCAGGTGTAGATGCAGTTTTAAATCCAGGTTCAGATCCAGGTTCTGATCGAGGTTCAGATCCAGGTTAAGACCCAGGTTCTGATCCAGGTTTAGATGCAGTTTTAGATCCAGGTTCAGATCCAGGTTCTGATCCAAGTTTAGATGCAGCTTTAAATCCAGCTTTACATCCAGGTTCAGATCCAGGTTCTGATCCAGGTTTAGATGCAGGTTGAAATCCTGGTTCTGATCCAGGTTAAGATGCAGGTTTAGATCCAGCTTTAAATCCAGGTTTAGATCCAGGTTCAGATCCAGGGTTAGATCCAGGTTTAAATCCAGCTTCAAATCCAGGTTTAGATCCAGTTTCAGACCCAGGTTCTGATCCAGGTTTAGATGCAGCTTTACATCCAGGTTCAGATCCAGGTTCTGATCCAGGTTTAGATGCAGGTTGAGATCCAGCTTTAAATCCAGGTTAAGACCCAGGTTCTGATCCAGGGGAAGATGCAGGTTTAAATCCAGCTTTAAATCCAGGTTCTGATCCAGGTTCTGATCCAGGTTTAGATGCAGCTTTAAATCCAGCTTTAAATCCAGGTTCAGATCCAGGTTCTGATCAAGGTTCAGATCCAGGTTTAGATCCAGGTTCTGATCCAGGTGAAGATGCAGGTTTAAATCCAGCTTTAAATCCAGGTTCTGATCCAGGTTTAGATGCAGCTTTAAATCCAGGTTCAGATCCAGGTTCTGATCCAGGTTAAGACCCAGGTTTTGATCCAGGTTTAGATGCAGCTTTAAATCCAGCTTTAAATCCAGGTTAAGACCCAGGTTCTGATCCAGGTGTAGATGCAGTTTTAAATCCAGGTTCAGATCCAGGTTCTGATCCAGGTTCAGATCCAGGTTAAGACCCAGGTTCTGATCCAGGTGTAGATGCAGTTTTAAATCCAGGTTCAGATCCAGGTTCTGATCGAGGTTCAGATCCAGGTTAAGACCCAGGTTCTGATCCAGGTTTAGATGCAGTTTTAAATCCAGGTTCAGATCCAGGTTCTGATCCAGGTTTAGATGCAGCTTTAAATCCAGCTTTACATCCAGGTTCAGATCCAGGTTCTGATCCAGGTTTAGATGCAGATTGAAATCCAGGTTAAGACCCAGGTTCTGATCCAGGTTCAGATCCAGGTTCTGATCCAGGTTTAGATGCAGGTTGAAATCCAGGTTAAGACCCAGGTTCTGATCCAGGTTCAGATGCTGGTCCTCCAGTTTGTCCTCCAGCAGACAGATGTGATCTGTTTGGGGTTTCTTTCCGGCATCAGGAAGCCATTGTCTTAATTGACCAGAGTTGATCCTTCCTGGGGTGAGGAGATACACTGATAGTGCAGCCATTTAATGGAGGGATAACATCTGGCCACCTCCACCTCCACCTCCTTTGAACGGCTGGTCCTGCGCCCGCTTTCATGTGCGTTGAGCCGGCGGGGACGCGGGCGTGACCTTCGCTTGGAACACATGGAACCGCGGAGGCTTTGAAGGTTCTCCGGAGGGGGCTGGAGGCATCTGAAGGGAATCCTCTCGTCAGGTTGCCCTTTGTGGACAGAAGCATCAGGCGGATCTTCTGCGCGGGAGGAAAAGCGACGGAGCGTCACTTCACTGTCAGTCGTACTTTTGAGCTCCGGCTGCGCGGAACAGGAACCGCGGGCGAAGACGACGAGGCACGCCCGGACTTCTGCTTAGCAATTAGCACAAAGCTAGCGTCCGAAACCGTCCTTCTGAAAGGGGGATTTGTGAACGTTTGTTTGTCCCGTCTTTATCGACCAATCACGAGCCGTCTTAGTCACGAGCGGACTGACCTTCCTGAACGAGCCTGATAAAGACCAGCAAATCGGAGACATCCGACGTTCTCCGATGTTCCACCAACAACGGACTGGGTTCTCCCTGCGTGGACCTCCATGTTCTCCTACCTGGGTTCTCAAAGGTGTGGAGTCTCCATGTTTTCCTCCTTGGTTTCTGCCCTTGTGGACACTCAAGGTTCTCTCTCCTGGGTTCTCCCTGCCTGGACCTCCATGTTCTCCTACCTGGGTTCTCCAAGTATTTCCCTTCCTGGCTCAGTTCTGTCTATGTTCTCCAGGTTCTTGCCAAGTTACTCTCCAGGTTCTCCTGCCTGGGTTCTCCAGGTGTGGAGTCTCCATGTTTTCCTCCTTGGTTTCTGCCCTTGTGGACACTCCAGGTTCTCTCTTCTGGGTTCTCCCTGTCTGGAGCCTCCACGTAGTCTTGCCCCGGTTCTCCATGGTCTCCTTCCTGAGTTCTCTCCATATTCTTCTGCATGGGTTCTCTCTTTGTGGACACTCCAGGTTCTCCTTCCTGGGTTCTCTCCAGGTTCTCCGTCGTCCACCAGCTGGGTTCCTTGGGTTAGGGTTCGGGTTCGGGTCTCCATGTGATCTGGTTTTAAATCTGCGCTTGGAACTGGGTTTAAAACCAGGTTTGGATCCAGATTAAGATCCAGGTTAAGATCTTGATTTACAATCAAATTAAAATCCTGGTTCAGATGTGAGTTTTGATCCAGGTTTAGATCCAGTTTTATATCCAGGTTGAAGTCTACGTTTAAATCTAGGTTCAGATCTAGGTTTAGATCCAGGTTCAGAGCCAGGGTTATATTCAGGTTTAATTCTACGTTTAGATCCAGATTCAGATCCAGGTTTAAATCCAGGCTCAGATCCAGGGTTTGGCTCCAGGTTTATGTCTACTTTTAGATCCAGGTTCAGATCCAGGTTAAAATCCAGGTTCAGATCCACGGTTTGGATCCAGGCTCAGATCCAGGGTTTGGCTCCAGGTTTATGTCTACTTTTAGATCCAGGTTCAGATCCAGGTTAAAATCCAGGTTCAGATCCACGGTTTGGATCCAGGTTTAAGTTGATATTCAGATCCAGGTTCAGAGCCAGATTTATATTCAGGTTTAATTCTACGTTTAGATCC
>CAAKHD010002340.1:1323-12447 GCA_901007705.1 Fistularia tabacaria
ACTGAACAGGCCTCCACCCAATGCCAGCAAACCGCTCGCCCCCCCGGAAACACGCGTGAACATGTATGCTCACACACACACACAAACACACACACACATTTCCTGTGAAGCAGAAACATCTCAGAGGCTGGAAGAAAAAGAGACGGGGGTTCTTTTCTTTTACGTATCAATGTCCCACCACCGCTGCCTCCATAGCAGATCAGAGCGCTGCCGCCACCCGTCGCAGAGCGCGATGATGGCTGCAAACGGCCTCTTTGAACGCCCGTCTCCTGGGAATTTTTTTTCTGTGGAGCGCTCTGGCTAAACGGCTCCCCGGCACCGAGCCAGTTTGCGCACCAAACAAAAGGGAACTTCTCTCCGCCGTTCACAACCAGGGGGCCGGACCCCGGTGGCGGCGGGGGGGGAGGGGGGAGGGAGTCCGTTGAGCCTCAGAAGTAATCAGGCGTCTTGTCAGACACCGGGGAGAACTACATCGTCTTGGCGTGTTCTTCTCCCCGTCGTTGCGTTCGGGCCTAACAGGCCCTAATACGGGAGCCGACGGCGCCTCGTCCCGAGTAATGACAATCAATTACCGACAATTTGGAAGCCATTAAAAATTTGCGCGACGCTGTGGAAGGGGGAGCGGCGGCAGCGGCGGCGTGACGCGAGGTTACCCTCAGGTGCGCCGCCTTCCGGGGTCCGGGGATACTCTACGTCCAATTTGAGCGATTCCACTTCAGCGGCGAAGTCTCGCGAGGTGATTCTGACGGGGTTTATTAAAAATGGGTTTAGTTTTAATTCTCGCCCGCCTCGGGTGCATGTGTGTGTGCACGTGTGTGTGTGTGTGTGTGTGTGTGTGTGTGCCCGCTATTCCACAGCTGGCAGCTGATCGTGTCACTCTTATCAATTATTGCGCCTCAATCAAAAAGCTAATTTCAGAGGCGTCTCCGAGGAGGACGTCGGCCTCTTCTGTGATTGAAGCAGCATCAATCTAAACCCGATAAACGGAGTGTGTGTGTGTGTGTGTGTGTGTGTGTGTGAGTGCGGGGCTAACACCTAGCTCCCCATCCTAGCCGGTGTGCCTCCGTCTATTGCGGTATGAGTCACCCTGAGGCGCCTGCTGGCTTTCGAACTGTGAAGGGTCTCTTCTGGAGCCAACGCTCCTCAAGCGGGATCTTCCCACCAGAAGCTATTGAGCCATCCTGGATCCAAAGTCCACCCAGAACCACTGCGGGACTTCCTGTTCCAGGGAGACAAACTGGTGATGTGAAGCCAACCAGGACACAGCAGTGGTGGACGAGCAGCAGTGCGAGGGATGTGGAGATCCTGAAAGACAACAACATGACCGGAAAGATCTCCAAATCGTGAGGGGCCAAGAGTCCAACCAGATGTTTGAGCAGGAATAGGGGGGGTAGACGTTCTTGCCTGACAACGTTCCTTCAGTGGGTTTTGAACTCCAAACCTCGCGTACCAAAGTCAGTGGCTTGACCTCTAGGATGAAGGTGGGGCCTCCTTCAAAGGTGATCCAAAATGAATCCACCCAAGATACTACAGGACTTCCAAACTGCCGAAGAGGGACTCATACAAACAGCAGATGGCAACCATGGAGGTGGAAGCGGCCATTCCAAGCGGCAGCACCACAAGTCTCCACGATCCAGGTGGAATACACCTCCGAAGGTCGAGATCCATTCGCAAATGGACGAGCTGGTGATGGAAAGCCAACATGGCGGTGCACAAGCAGCAGAAGGCAGCCATCCTGGAGGATGTAGGAATCTCAAGTGACAGCAACATCCCAGAGGAAGGAGCACAAGACGCTGGAGATGCACCAGGGCCTCCAGGAAGAGTTGGGCCGTGAGGGCTTCAGCCGGGGGTCGCCCGGAGTAGCAAACCTCAAGCTGGGAGGACGTCTCCGCGAGATTCAAGGGGGAAGATCTGAGGTCTCCAGAAGAGCACAATCACGGGAACAGCTAGGATCCAGAGCAGAACCCTCGAGCTTCCATGCCTCTGGTGGAGGACCAGAGCTTGAAGGAGACACAACGATACCCGGATGGTGCTAGAAGGGGATTCTTCTTTGTATATACACTATAGCGCATTTGTGAGGTCACACACTGACGTTGGACGAGAAGGCCTGGCTCGGTATCACTTGGTATTCCATGCTCCCAACTTAGTGGGAGCAGTTTGGAGCCCCTTCCTTTTCCAACATGACTGAGCATCAGTACACAAAGCAAAGCTCCATCAAGACATGGATGACGGAGTCTGCTGTGGAGGAACTTGCACAGAGTCCTCAACCCGATAGAACACCTTTAGGATGAATTAGAGCAGAGACTGAGAGCCAGACTGTCTCCTCCAACATCAGTATGGGACCTCGCAAGTGTGCTTCTGGAAGAACCTGAATCTTGTGGACAGCCTTCCTAGAAGAGTTGTTCTACCTGCAAAGGGTGGACCCACGTCATATTGAAGCCTATGGATCAGGAATGGGACGTCACTCAAGTTCATATACGAGTCAAGAGTCAAGGCAGGTGAGCCAATACTTTTAGCCATATAGTGTAAATGCACATCCAAAGTCTATTTTCGATGTCCAAGCGGACAAGGCCGGACACGGCGGGGGGATTCGGGGAGGTAGAAGGCGTAGAGAACCCCCGCCCTCCCCCCCTCCGCGGTCTCCGAGGCGAGTCCAGATTGACTTTCCCGACTGATTAATTACACCGACGGAGGGACGAGGAGCCGAGGCCCGACCCGACGCCCTCTGCGCCGCACACACCGACGCGCACGAGTGTTTTAATTAAAGTCTTGCGGAGGACACAGGCGGTTGGAGGTGCGTGTGAAAGGGTGGTGGTTTAATTTAGGAAAGGCGGTGTGAGGAATCGTCTTGTTTTTCGCCGTCTTCATTTCTGCCGCCTCTTATCTGGGTTTTAAGCCCCGGCCGCCGAGCAGGTTATCTCCAAATTACCAGCAGAACTCATTTATTCTTCAATTGAATTAGATCCTACGGAGAGGGGGGGGGCAGGGAGAGGGAGAGCGTGGAAGGCGAGGCCCCCTTCACAGAACAACCCAGCCGGAGTGGACGTCCACAGCCGCTATGATTAGAACCGCCGCGTGAGCTGGATTAAACATCAACGCTTGTCCTCCTCCTTCACCTTCTTTGTTTGACCAAACACACACACACACACACACACACACACACACACACACACACACACACACGAGCGACGGGCTTCCGGGAGGGAAGCGGTGGCGGCGCCCCGAGGCGAGCGCCGCCCCGGCCGGAGCGTCTCCGGCTCCCGTCCTCCCCGAAAATGTCAAAAGTAATGATTGCGCGACGTTTTGGTTTTTGTTGTTTGTTTTTTTTGCTGTCGATGAAATGTCAAAGGGTTTTCTTGGTTAGTTTTTTTTCTGTGCGGTAAAACAATAAAAACAAGATGGAGGCCGGCGAAAGGGAGAGTGAAAAAAAAAAAAGAGAGGGAGGACTTGAGACACTCAGAGACGACAGGAAGTTCAATCCAAGAGAGCTGATTTCCTGTAATTTGACTGCTTGAGAGCCGGAAAATTTGAGTTTCCTGGGCTTTTGGTGATTAAAATGCGCGCGCACACACACACACACACACACACACACACACACACACACACACACACACACACACACACACACACACACACACACATACCACACACCTAGCCTCTCCTGTCTCGTGGTTTCCCTGTTTGCTCCTGTTTTACTGTTAAAGTAACTCCACTTCCTGTTTTTGCCCCCTGTCGTCCAATCAGATCCTCGGTTCTACCAAGAGTTCGGCTGGTCGTCTGGTCTTCTGGTCACTGATCCACCCTGATGAAGGGCGACATGGTTCTTTTTGTCGTCGGGTGTTTTTGGTACTTTTTGGAGTCTTCAAATGAGAAGAGGCAGGAAAAACATCTCCTGAAGGAACTTGAAGGAACGCGACATCAACAACGCCGTTTCCCCGGGAGAGCCGATTAGCCTGTCGGCGCCACAGCGACCAGAACGCCTCCTCGTGACCGCTCCTTGTCCCTCGAAGCCAAGTTCAACACACCTGGACCAACGATCTCACAGTGGGGGGCGGAGCCACGCGGGAAACCCCACGACCCAGCAGAACAAACCGAAGTCCTCCTGTGAGCGACCGAGGAGGAGCGGCGCTGCGAGAGCACCGGCGAAACCAGATATCAGTACTACAAAGAAAGTGTACCCTGGATGTATCAATACCACGGCCTCATTATGGCAACTGCATGTTTCATTAAATTCCCGCTGTGTTTTGACGAAGCTATTTTTAGCCGTATGGCGTCGGCCTTGGAGCCGCTGCTAAACACTCCTTGGGTTTAATAAATATATTTACATATATGTATTTAAAAAAAAAAAAGCAAGACTCAAACCGGTAATTAAGTTTACTGGCAAACTCCGCAAGTTCAATGAGTGCCGGGATTCAGCGCTTTAATCAGCCTCGGCGCCGAAGCTTCACATCCGCGTTCGATAATGAAATCGAATTAATCAAAGCGTCTGGGATCTGGTTTTCCCACCGTCTCGCGCTGTCGAACTCCGCCTTCCATGGATGCCGGCCTTGGGTACGAGGAGAGCCGAGCGCTCGCCCTTTCTGCGACTCGCATAAAGGGGAACTTGGAAGTGTACGGCTCGGATTTGGTTCCAGGAAGTCCGCTACTCCAGGGGAAGCTTTTAGTTTTTACACAATCCTATCTTACATTACCTTACCCTACCCTACCCTACCTTACCTTACCCTACCTTACCTTACCTTACCCTACCTTACCTTACCTTACCCTACCCTACCTTACCTTACCTTACCCTATCCTACCCTACCTTACCTTACCCTACCTTACCTTACCTTACCCTACCTTACCTTACCTTACCCTACCCTACCTTACCTTACCTTACCCTACCCTACCCTACCTTACCTTACCCTATCCTATCCTATCCTATCCTATCCTATCCTATCCAATCCTATCCTAGCCTATCCTATCATATCCTATCCTACCTTACCTTATCTTACCCTACCTTACCCTACCTTACCCTACCTTACCTTACCTTACCTTACCTTACCTTACCTTACCTTATCTTATCTTATCTTATCTTATCTTATCTTATCTTATCTTATCTTATCTTATCTTATCTTATCTGTGATGTAGCTTAAGCTCAAAAGCAAACCACCAGAGAAGAAGATGACATGGTCAACACCAAGGTGGAAGCTACCATGGTGTTCATGTTCTGAACCTCGGACTAACTGACGGGTTGAAGCATTTATATCTTCTCCGTTAGCTAACCGCGCACATATTCAGGCCAACGCCGAAAAGATGTTCCTCTGCAAGCCCTGGAGACCCCTCTAAAGTTTTGAAAGAATGGCACTCATGAAGAAGTATCTTGTAATGTGTCCTCTGAGCAGGAGCTGAAACGGTTGGGGGAACGGAGGTCCGTGGCTCCTGGTTCCTCTGCTGTCAAAATGCACCAAGAAACCTCACTCCTGAAAAGGTTCCAGGAGCTGCAGAAGGTTCTTCCAGCGTGAATGGGGCTATTCATAAGCTCAGAATGGGATGGAAACCAGACATAAACCAAAGAGTGGAGGTCCAGATGAGGAGAGACACCGGCTGACGGGACACGCAAAGCTCGAGCGAGACTCGACCCCAAGCAAGCATGGACGCCACCTAAACACCAGGCCTCCTGCTCACAAAGTACCCCCCTTTTTTATTTCATTTTCCCCCGGTTCCAAACGCCGAGTTCTGCCCGAGCTCCTGCACAACATCTGCTTGCCGTTACTGGATATCAAGCCGATCAAGGAGAAAACCGCGCAAAGAAACGGCGAGCCGAGAAAACGCATTTGAGAAAGGGGATAAATCTCGGGGGGGCCTCCGGCGACACGTCGTCCACTCGCCCAGTCACTTCGCTCTTGAATATATAAAAAAAAAAAAAATCATAAAAGTCAGCTCACGACGTGTAATTTTCATCATGGTTTTGTGTCGTTCATAAGCCGGGCCAGGAAAAAGAGCTGCGGTTCCTCACCCCCTCCACCCCCTTCCACCCTCTTCCATCCCCTTCCATCCCCTTCCACCCCCACCGCAGCACCAAATGGTTCGGCCCGGCCAATAGGACGCTTTGTCCTGGCCCGACACCCCCTTCACCGGTCACTTTATGAACATCACCTCTGATCCATCAGCGCCGTATCCATCGGACCTCTGGACCCCGAAGATCTCCCCCCTCCGTTCGCGGCTTCCCCCTCCTCCTGCCTCCGCTCGCACATCTGCTTTCGTTTTTCTCCTCCAACCCCGTATGACAAACAGCCAGAGAAATTCCAAACTGTGGTCATCCCGCGGCTCCCCCCTTCCTCCCTTCCTCCCCCCGGCTCTCGCTTGGCAGGACGGCTCGTGTCTCACATTTAATGGCGAGGGCCTCGCCGGGGTCGGCCTGAGGTGGGGGCGGTGGAGGGGCCCCCCTCCGGGGTAGCGTAGAAACCCGATCCGGCAAGTCCCGGGGAGGCGACAGCGGCGACGGCATGCCGGTAAGCGTGACCAAAAAAAAAACAAAACATCAAAAATAGATGGGATCCTTGGGATCCTGTTGTCACCATGGCGACGGAAGTCCAGAAGGTCTAATGAACATAGTTGAAGGAGACGAGGCTACCAAGCTCTTTATCTCCCTGGACCAGCTCCACCGCAGTTTCACAACGGACTCAAAAAGAAGGGCCTTCTGGAAGGCCTGGCTCTGGCCTCTACCTTCACCCATCCCTGATCCGACAGGAACTCCTGAGGTCCCTTCAGGAGCTCCTCCGGCCCATTCAGGAGCTCCTATGGCTCCCTCAGGAGCTCATATGTCTCCTATGACTCCCTCAGGGGCTCCTCTGCCTCTTTCAGGACATCTGACGGCTCCCTCACGAGTTCCTACGTGTCCACCGACCCCTTCAGGAGCTCCTACGGCTCCATCAGGAGCTCTTACGGCTTCTTAAGGAGCTCCTCTGGCTCCCTCAGGAGCTCCTACGTCTCCTACGGCCCCTTCAGGAGTTCCCCTGGCTCCTTCAAGACGCCGACATCTGAGCACGGCTGGCCATGATTGGCTCAGACGTCCGCCAATCAGCCCTGAGTCGCCACTTCGATTCCAGGCAGGAACTCGTGGGAGAGGAAACGCAGGGAACGCAGCTTTTGGAAGTTCACCGCGAGGGCTCCGCTCACACAGATGGGCTCACACACAGCGGAGATGAAACACCACGACCCCTCCAACGGAGATCCTCCACCAAGTTCTGACCCTACTCGACCCCCGCGCCCACGTACCACGAGTCTTGGAGTAGCGACGAGTGGGCGTACGGGCAGGGGGGGGTCGGCTGAGACCAGCTAAACCCAAGCGTCGTCTTTTCCGAGCATACCGATATTTATTCATGAGTACCACCGAGTATTTTTGATATATTTTCCAGAACCATGGAGAGTATTTTGGAAAATAAAAACACGAGGAAACCGTCCAGCACTTCTTATTCGATACTTTTCTTAACAAGCCTGTTGGTGAATCTGTTATTACCATGTAATCAATCAATATCAGGGATGATATCAAATTGGACTTCTTCTCGCTGCGGTTCCAGGAAATCAGCCCCCCCCTCGGGTCCGATCGAAATTCAGTCTGCGCTCATCCCTTTGTTGCCGTGGCTACCCCAAACATCACCGAAAGCCGTCCCGGACTTGCGCCCGATTTTGATTTGTTTACCTGACGCTGCAGGGGACCTTCAGAGGAGGAACGGGACGTGCCTGCTCTACTCACTGGTCCCTCTCCAGAACCTTCTCCTTTTCCTTCAGGCTGCTCCCTTCTGGGGAACATCTGCCTCCATCTAACCCTAAATCTAAATCCATCTAAATTCAGCTGACATGCTGATGGAATCTTTCCTGATCAGATCCGTCCTCCTGACTCCCCGGGAGGACCTCCACATCTTCAACTCTGCTGCCTCCTGTCAACTCTCCAATATCTCCAAGCCAGATGACATGGTAGGTTTCTACACCTGTTCCACCAAATCCTCCACCTTCTTCACCTCCACTCCCTTTCATTTGCACACATGTATCCTGTCTCGCTGCAGCTAACCTCCATTCCTCTCTTCTCCAGGTCCATACCTCCAACTCTTGAGCTATTCTTCCTCCCTGCTCTTGCTGCAGATCACTATGTCATCTGCAAACATCACGATGGTCCACGGGGAATGAGAAGGTGCTCTGAGCAGATCCCTGATCACGGTGAACTCCTCGGTCACAACTACGTCATTTTAACCCAAACCGTATTTCCTGCTTAGCAGCCGTTGAACGGGAGGATCAGGAGTTGTATGCCTCCATTAGAGGCCCCGAGACGGATCCAGGCTGAACTCCGCCTCTCGGCCAATCACGGGCCGGATAGGCTCCAGCCCACCCGCGACCTTCATGGCGGGATAAGCGGTATGGATCACGCCTGAATTAATGATTTATTTAAATCCCATTTGGAGGCTGGTGAATGAGACTGTCTGCAGATTACAGATTAACAGATTACAGATTACCATGACTGTACAAGTCAAATCAAGGTCGGGGGGGTTGGACAGAAACCCCCAATCATTCCGTAACCATGGAGCCGAGGCAATGACATCACCTAAAACACCATTGTTCTCCACGGAAACATCAATATCTGGCAGGAAGGAGGATGAAGAGGGATTAGCGCTGGGTGACTTATTGCTGGAGGCGTTGGAAAAAAATAAAATATACATATTTGCCAAGATCTAGTTAATTATTTGTTCCTTTTTTCCCCCTCCCTCCATCCCGCTCAGCATCAGCTGCAGCTGCAATCGGCCATTTCCTTAATCTCATTTCCCTGGAACTGGGCTCGCGGCGTCGTTTAACGCAGGTTTTTTTTTTCCTGTGAAATTAGCAACCCGCGCTCGTTTTCCCGCACCGGCCTGTCACGACTCATTAGAGGCATCTGTCGTTAACGTGTCGCTACACAGTCCAAAAATCACACCGCTGACAAAAAAATGCTTGCGCGGGAGGCCATATCGGGCCGCGCTTTCACTATTTGGCCCCATCCCTTTCGCGCCCAAGTATCTGAACGAGGCGGGGAAACGATCCGCCTCCGAGCGCCCAGATTTTTTGGCTCACTTATGCTAATGTTACGTATTACAACAGTGACAAACGTCGTCGCCCACATCCATCCCGTGAGTGCTCTACGTCGTCTGGCTGCTAAGCAATGCAACCACTAGAGGGCGGTGTAGAGCTCCAGGGTCCGTTACAGCCAATTACAAACACGGTATATGGTATTTATATGTAGTATGCATATGTAACGTATACATATACTATGTCTCTATATGATGTGGATATGAGAGAGTGAATTTAGCATATTGTATGGATATGTAGTATGTATATGTAAAGTATACATATAGTATGTCTCCATATGATGTTTGAATGAGAGGGTGAATAGTTGTATGTCTCTATATGAGATGATGAGAGGGTGAATATAATTTATAGAAAAATATACTTTAGATATATACTATATATATCTAAAGTATACACATCATATGTCTCCATATAATGTGGGACTGAGACAGTGAACAGTTGTATATCACGATTAGAGAGGGTGAATAAAGTATTAAAAATAAAGTATTATCTAGTATGTACATACTATGTATATATATGGAACACATAAAGTATATCTCTATATGATGTGATGAGAGGGTGAGTATGCTATATAACCAAGTATATAATATGGATATGTAGTATGTTTATGTAAAGTTTGCATGGAGTAATTCTCTATATGATGTGGAAATGAGAGGGTGACCATATGTAGTGTGCCAATGGAAAGTTAATAAGTATACAAGCAAATTGTTTATGTTGTATATATAAGTAAATTACACATATAGTATGTCGCTGTATGATGATGTGATGTGATGAGGGGATGTATATCATATATCATGTAATAAATCGCATGTATACATAGTATGTAAATGCAACGAGACATATCGTATGTCTCTATATGACATGTATCTGAGAGGGTAAAGGTTATATTTCTCCATATGATGTTCGGATGAGAGGGTGAATAGTTGTATGTCTCTAAATGAGATGATGAGAGGGTGAATGTAATATATAAAAAAATGTACTATGTATATGTATATAAAGTATACATATAGTGTGTCTCCATATGATGTGGGACTGAGAGGGTAAACAGTTGTATGTCTCCATTAGATGAGAGGGTGAATAAAGTAGTATCTTGTATTTATATATACTATGTATATGTATCGTATACATATAGTAAATCTCTATGATAGAGAGGTCATATAGAGTCATAGTCTCGTCATATAGAGACATCTACATGAAGAGAGGGTGAATGTAGTATATAATTTAGTATATAGTATGGATATGTAGTATGT
Source organism: Fistularia tabacaria (assembly GCA_901007705.1). Classification (NCBI taxonomy): domain Eukaryota; kingdom Metazoa; phylum Chordata; class Actinopteri; order Syngnathiformes; family Fistulariidae; genus Fistularia; species Fistularia tabacaria. The sequence continues at coordinate 11,670 of CAAKHD010002340.1, forward strand.
ACATGTAAAGTATACATATGCTATGTCTCCATATGATGTGATGAGAGGGTGAATGTAGTATATAATATAGTATAGAGTGTGGTTGTGTAGTATGTATTTTCAAAGTATATATATAGTAATTCTCTGTATTATGTGGAAATGAGAGGGTGAATACATGTAGTAAGTACATGTAAAGTTCATATGTATGTATGTAAGTATATATGTTAAGTGTTTATGTATATTTAAAGTATAGATAAAGTATGTCTCTATGATTTGGGAATGAGAGGGTGACTCGCTGTATGTCCCAATATGATGTGATGAGGGGCTGAATATAGTATATAATATAGTATATAGCATGTATACGTAGAATGTATATGCAAACCATATATATTGTTTGTCTCTATATGACATGTATGTGAGAAGGTGAAAGGTTATATCGCTCCATATGACGTGTGAATGAGAGGATGAATATTTCTATGTCTCTAAGAGATGATGAGAGGGTGAATACATTTCATAAAACACTATCAAGTATGTAAATATACTACATAAGTAAAGGATACATATGGTATGTCTCTATACGATATGATGAGAGGGTGAATACAGTATATAATTGAGCATAATTATACAAATAGTATATCTCTATATGACAAGTGAATGAGAGGGTGATTAGTGTGTGTGTGTGTGAGTGCGTGTGTGTGTGTGTGTGTGTGTGTGTGTGTGTGTGTGTGTGTGTGTGTGTGTGTGTGTGTGTGTGTGTGTGTGTGAGGGGGGGAAGAGGGCGGCGCGCCTCCACGTGCGC